>ML781906.1:860053-908494 GCA_009831015.1 Picea engelmannii | reverse complement strand
CCTTTCAATTTACTTGATCTGATTATTGTTTCCTGAAAGCACTGTTTCTTTAGATGTATGAGTTGTCTATTACATTGATCATTTGAGACCCCATTGTTCCAAGCATATACACACATTATTTCTAAGTTACCAAGCATCCTTAGTCTACAACCCTAAGGAGTTCCTTGGAGTGATAACAAATTGGCGCCATTGTCGGGGAGACGAAATTCAAGCTCTGATTTCCTGGGATACGACACAGAGATGATCTTTGATGATAGAAAAAGATTAGACATTTTTAGTTGGTTGTAATTATCTATCTGGCGACTCCACAAGTTCATCCTGTCTCCTAAGAGGATCAGTACTAGGGAGAATCCTACCGATCACGCCAGTGTCCAATCCAAAACTAATTCTCAGAAAAGGAAAGACAATTCAAGGTCAAACTTCAAAATTAGATACAGAAGGTAATCCTCTTTTCAGTTCTGGAAAATCTACTACAGAAAAATTTGAGTTCTTTTCAGAGAGCATTGATGAAAAAACAACTGTAAATTCTGTAGAAGAGCAAATTCTTTTTGATCAACAGAAAAACCCTACTGATGATAAATTGATAGGTTTTAATTTGATTGAAAAAACATCCAAGACTTTAGAAATAATCCATAGTTCTTATTCCCTTGAGTCTTTTCATTCTCGGCAACAAGAAGATAATTTGAACATTTATACTAGCCTCCTTGCTGTTGAACATCTCCTTCAAGAGTTATCTGCTAAAGGTGAAGAAAATTTGGCTGGACAACTTGCAAAGTTTTACAGAGGCTCTTATCAAACCTCTTTCCCATTAGAAGATTCACCTCTTTCACATTCCTCCAGTGTTGAAGACTTGAAAAAGAAACCATCATTTTCCCCACCCTTGATAGTCATGGTTGCACCACCTCCTTTGACTAAGATGCAACAAATCCTAGCTGCTAGGTATGCACCACTCATATTGCCAAACCCAGTATCAGCCATGCCAACGGGAGACTATCATAAGTATATGCCCAAATTCATAGGCGAAGGCGATGTGTCTGTTGAAGAACATATTGAGGCTTTTTACAGTTATGCTGAAAACCTTAATATTGAAGAAGAAGATGTTTGGACACGAGTCTTTGTCCAAAGCCTAGATGACCATGCTAGGAAATGGTTCAAAGAACTCCCTGCTGGTTCCATTGTTGGAATAGAGCAATTGGATGAAACATTTATAAAACATTGGGGTGACAGAAGATATTTTTTCTACTACATCACAGAATTCGGAAACCTGAGGAAACAAAGTAGTGAGTCAGTCTCTGATTTCACTAAAAGATTTAATCGGATGTATGGCAAAATACCAGCTGAGATAAAACTGTCAGATGCTTCTGCCAAGATCACATATTCTGATGCCTTTGACTCAAATTTCTATTTACTGTTGAGAGAAAGGAGGTCACCAACATTATCTCTCATGCAAGATGCCGCCCTTGAGGTGGAATCAAATATTCTAGCCTCCCAGAAGCAGAAAGGAGATTCTGATAGGAGAAGACCAAAGAATGAGGCTTCATCTTCATCAAGTGTCGATCCAAAAATTGATAAAATGGCCAAGATGCTAGAGTCTCTAACCTCGGATATATCTAATCTCAAGATCAAAAATAAACAGCCTATGAAGGGGAGAGGCACTTATGATTCTACAGGCAGAAATACGAATCAAAATCCCAACAACTTCAGAAGAAATAATCAGCCAACTCAGATCTTGCAAAGAGAAAAGAATCCTACTGAAGATCAGAGGAGAAAGTTCCCTCTTCAAAATGTTGTGATGGACGAAGACAATGGTGAAGATCAAGAAGGTGGAGAAGGTAACATTCATTGTGTTGGAGAAGAGACAGGGAAATCTTATCTAATACAACATGACTATGAGGAATCGTTGATGACTGAACAGACAGAAGATAATCTTATTGACGATGGCATTTTCACAACAGAAGATACCGATCTAAATATGATACTGCTCAACAAGATGCACCAGCCTCTCCTGAAAAGAGCACAGCCCCTGTTAAGAAACAAGATCAGACATCAGAAAATCAACAAGCAAATCCTTCGAAGGTGAAAGCATCAGCTCCTCCCAAGAAGATTGTTGTTCCTGTCAAGCATCAAACTCCAGAAAGTCAGCCTCCTGTTGAACAACAAAGAAATCAGGAAGCCCCTTCAAACCGGGCAAAGGTTTCTGATAAAGCTTCTGATAAAGTTCCATATTCTTTTAATTTTGAGGCTGAAACACAAAAAATTAAAATTCCTATTCCTCTAGTCGAGCTGATGAAACATGAAATGTTCAAAAGGGATATCCTCAAAACTCTAGATCCCCAATCTGTATCCCTTTCTGCTGATATCCTCAACATATATGATGATAAGACAACCATCACTCTGGGCCAAATGATAGAAGACAGAGATGAAAGTTGTCCTCCCTTTTACATCTCTCTAAATATTCATGAGAAAACACTGCATAACTGTTTGTTGGACTCCGGTGCTTCGCACAATTTGATGCCAAAGGCGGTCATGGATGAGCTTGGGCTGGAGATCACCAAGTCTTATCATGACCTTTTCTCTTTTGATTCTCGAAAATTCAAATGTCTTGGGATGATTAAGGATTTGGTTGTAACCTTAACCCAAGCATCCATGAAGACTATGGTGATGGATATAGTGGTGGCCGACATACCTCCTAAATTTGGATGTCTACTATCAAGATCGTGGATGAAGAGACTAGGTGGCACTCTTCAAATGGATCTCTCCTACGCTACTATCCCTATTTTTGGAGGGGTGAACAGAAGGCTATACATGGAATCTCGGTTGGCATATGTAATCAGTGACAAGAAAAATCCATCCAATCATCCTATCTATTCGGTTGACACAGGTATGGGATCTTGTATTTTGCAAATTGATGATTCACTGCCTGATACATTGTTGCTCAGAAAGCCCACAGTTTAGACCATAGTTCAGCCCACAGAAACAACAGAAGACGACCTTTGGACCATGTTCTTTGATGGTGCTTGCACTAAGGAGTCAGCAGGAGCAGGAGTGGTATTGATTTTCCCTTCTAAGAAAACTTCTCATTTTTCCTTTAAACTCGATTTTAAAGTGACTAATATAATTGTTGAGTATGAGGCACTACTTTTGGGGCTGAATGCAGCCATAGAGAGGAAGATTAAAAAATTGCAGATGTTTGGAGATGCAGATTTGATTATTCAGCAGGTGAATAAGTCCTTTCAAGCAAAGCATGTTAGGCTGAAAGCATACAAAGATGAAGTGTTGAAGGCAATTCACAATTTTGTAGATTTTAAAATTGCATATGTACCTAGAGCAATGAATGAATTGGCTGATTCGTTGGCTGTGTCTGCTTGTGCATTCATACCCCCTCTGCCTCATAAATTAACTTATGAAATTCAAGTTAAATATAGGCCCTCTCTCCCTGATAATGTAAAATTATGGAAGGTTTTTGAAGACGATGCTGAACTCACTAGATTTCTTGCAGTGATAGATGAGTTTGCAGATCTGCAGATCGATCAGGAGAATGAACATGATAATGAAATTGAGAAGCCAGAATTCAGAAGCAAAATCGTATCACATGAAATAGTCCAGCTGTCCACCAACATAATTCCTAAAGGTTTGGTCCCGTTGGAGAGTTGTTCGATAACAATGATGTGGCTGTCAAATTGGAGAGTAGAGAAAAAGATTCATAAGTTTTGCAGTACAATGTAGCTAGCGGACAAGATCCCAAGTATGTCAACTTAGCCTCACATTTGACGGAAAAACAAAGGGCTGATTATGGTGAATTGCTAAAGGAGTTTGCTGACATTTTCACTTGGCAATATGATCACTTGAACTTTTGACACAGAGGTAATTCAACATAATATTCCCTTGAATAAAGACACAAAACCATTCAGGCAGAAGCTTAGATCCTTCAATCCTTTGTTGCTGCCTACAATGGAAAGGGAAATTAAAAAACTATTGGATGCCTGCATCATCATTCCCCTCAGATATTCAGAATGGATTGCGAATCTTGTATCGGTCAGGAAGAAGAATGGGGCGATCAGACTCTGCGTCGACTTCAGAAACTTGAATAAGTGCTCTAGGAAGGACAACTACCCTCTGCCTAAAATGGAGCATATTTTGCAGAAGGTGTCAGGATCAAAGGTGATGTCTTTTATTGATGGGTTTTTCGGATACAACTAGATTGCTGTCCATCCGGACAACAAAGAAAAGACTACTTTTACCACTCCATGGGGTACGTTTATGTACGAGAAGATGCCCTTTGGATTGATGAATGCAGGAGTGACGTTCCAAAGGGAAATGGACATTGCTTTCGTTGGAGAGAAAGATAAATTTGTCCTGATATATATCGATGATATCACCGTTTTCTCAAGCAGCCATGAACTTCATTTGCAGCACCTAAAAAGGACATTTCTAAAATGTCGGAGGTATGGCATTTCTCTTAATCCAAAAAAATCAAATTTTGCACTTAGGGAAGGGAAATTACTTGGGCATATTGTTTCAGATGATGGGGTGAATATTGACCCAAAAAGGGTAGAATCAATTAAAAATCTGTCTCTTCCTAGATCAAAGAAGGACATTCAGTCTTTCCTTGGGACTATAAACTTTGTCAGAAGGTTTATAGTAAATTTTGTTGAACTCACAAAGCACATCACTGCTATGTTAAGAAAGGACTCTGAGGTAAAATGGACTGAAGCAACCAGACACTCATTCAATTCCATCAAGGAAGCCATCACAATAGCCCCTGTTTTGATCAGCCCCGATTTCTCCAAGGTATTTTACATTTTTTCATTTGCTTCAAGTGATACAATCGCAGCAGTACTCTTGCAGAAAAATGTCGATGATCAATAGCAGTCGGTTTCCTTCTTCAGTAAGGTCTTGAGGGACGTAGAGGTAAAGTATGAATTGTTGGAGAAACAAGCATATGCACTTGTCAAGTCATTGAAAGCTTTCAGAGTTTACATTCTTCAAGCAAAGGTAATAGCTTTCGTTCCCTCCAGTTCAGTTAAAGATGTGCTTGTCCAACCCAACATAGATGGAAAAAGGAGTAAGTGGATAGAAAAGTTGATTGAATTTGATGTTGAAATTAAACCAGCAAAACTTGTGAAGGGTCAGGGCCTTGCCAAACTTCTGGTAGAAGAAAATTGCAGGCTGCTCGAAATAAATTTGGTAAATATTAATGCAGAAAATGTTCAGTCTTCAGAGGATAAAGAAGGTGAGGAAATGCAGGTCTCATCTCACTTAACTGATTGCAAATGGTACATTCATATTATTCATTTTCTGCAAACTTTATCAGTCCCATCAAATCTGGCAAAAACACAAGGAAGGGCTTTGAAGCTAAAAGATGTAAATTTATGCATCAATGGCAACTTATTGTTCTGGAAAAATCCAATAGGTTTATTGTTGAGGTGCATAAACCAAGAAGAAGTAGCTAAGGTCATGATTGAATTCCATAATAGTGAATGTGGGGGACATCACTATTGGAAACCCACTGCACATAAAATCTTAAGATCTGGTTACTACTGGCCATCCTTATTTTCAGATGTGTATGAGTTTGTAAGAACATGTGACAAGTGTCAAAGATTTGAAGGTAAACAACAACTGAAGTCTCTTCCCCTCAAACCTATAGTGGTCACAGGGCCTTTACAGTAGTGGGGCCTGGACTTCATAGGTAAAATTCATCCGCCTTCTAGTGGTCAGCACCGGTGGATCCTGGTTGCCACCGATTACTTTACAAAGTGGATTGAGGCTATTCCCACCTGGAATGCCAATCATACTGTCATCATAAACTTTATGCAAGAAAACATATTTGCCAGATTTGGCTGCCCTAAGAGAATAGTCACTGATAACGCTGCTGCATTCAAAGATAAACACTTGGTGAAATTGTGTGAAGAGCTTGGAATTCAGCTGGTACATTCCACTACTTACTATTCGCAAGGGAATGGCTTAGCTGAGTCATCCAACAAGAGTTTAGTCATAATTATAAAGAAGTTGCTTGAACAAAATGCCAGAGGTTGGGATTCCAAACTGAAGTTTTCTTTGTGGGCTGACAGGGTTACATGTAAGAAATCAATTGGTACATCTCCTTTCAAGTTGGTATATGGTACTGAAGCCATATTTCCCGTTCAACTTGCATTGTCGGTTGCAAATTTTTTACAAGAAACTGATTCTGAACCAAGTGATTTGACCCGGAGAATTCATAATTTGGTAGAACTACAACAAGATAGAGAGTAGCTCTTTGAAAAAATAGAATTGCATCAAGAGAGAATCAGGGAGTCCTTCAACAAGAAAGTCATATCAAATGTCTTCAAAACAGGGGATTTAGTCTTAAAATGGGATGTAGCAAGGCAAGAGAAGGGGAAACACGGAAAATTTGAGGCTCTCTGGACAGGTCCTTTTGTCATAACAACGATGTAGCAGAACAATACATTTGTTCTCCAAACTCTTTCAGGCGAGGAAGTAGCAGGTGGCCCTTTCAACGGGCGCTTTCTGAAGATCTATTTCTCATAAGGCTTTTCTTTGAATCTCTATTCTACTTGTACATATTATTTTTTGGTTTTATTTTCTTTATTTCTGTCACTTGAATAACTCCATGCCCAATGGTACTAGCAAAACTATTTTTCAAATTTCTGTTTTAAATTGTAATAAGGCTACTTAGTCTAGCTAGGTTCTTGGTCACCTCACAGGGAGATGCCCATCCCAGTTGGAGCCAAATGTTAGCTCCCAAAATGAACCCGTCTCTATGGTCGCATTTTGTGGTGGATAGCATGGCTATTGGTAGTTTTCTCAAATTGGTTTTGAGTTTTTCTAGCTGCAAGACTTAGGTTTTGATTTTTGTCTTAGAAATAAGATGCCCCATAAAGGCCTTCTCTTAAAAAATTTCATAAAATGTTTTCAACAGCTAACGTGTGCTTAAAAGATAATGGTTAGCTGGTGAAAGTGGCAACTTTCAACAGCCAAGGAGCATTTCTCACAGGTCATTAGCTGGTGAAAGCGGGGATTTTCAAACATCCAAAGAGCGTTTCTCACGGGGTGCGCGCTGGTGAAAGTGGTGACTTTCAACAGCTAAGGAGCATTTCTCACAGGTTGTGCGCTGGTGAAAGAGGTAGTTTTCAACAGCTGAGGATCACTTCTCACGGGTCGCGTGCTGGTGAAAGCGGAGATCACGTGCGTTTTATCCACATTGTAAAAAATCTAATGATGATGTGATCAGCCCACGTCATGCAATCAAGAATGATGCACTGGTGAAAGTGGACAATCATGAAAACTCGAGTTGCACGTCTAAATCAGATTACAAGTCGGATCTTGTTCAGTAACACATGCTTCACAATCATGGCGGTTGAAATGGAGAATTTGATTCCATTATCGCAGGTACAAAAGCTGTACTACTTGGCTGACGGCATCACATCGGTTCATCGCTTACCCAACACGCATCACTCATTGATGTATGCTAAGTTTTTAATTTTGAAAGACAGAGCTGACTCCAGAGTGCTTTCACCAGCGCAAGACCTCGACTCGAATAGCAGTTTGTTGTGTTGCGTATGCAGAATTGTTTAGGATTTTGGGTTGCAGATGGCGAGGAGATGCAGTGGGTCTTTACTAAGAAATGAGTTAGACAGTATATATTTCCTACAGACGCATCCAGAAGTACAGAAACACTTCTCAAATGCAGGTTGCATCGAATTTGTTGAGAGGCTACAGAATGGTTGTCACCAATCAACAACAGAGGCTTTTGCTAAAACATTTGACGGGAATAAGGCTCGTGTTGGGTCCTTGGAGATCATTGTAGATGAAGCTGCCATCACTGCAACGACCAACCTACTAAGATCAGGCTAGAGTTGGTTCAAAACAACTTCCACCAAAAACTTAAACTTCAGAACATATTTGAAGGAAGAATTCAGGCATAATGCATGGAAAAAGAGCATGCTAGTTTCCCATTTAGAGGATGAGTGGCAGGATCTGTTTAAGGGCATCCAACTATACATAACCTCAGAGGGTAGGTATGACAAACTGATGTTGTATCACTTCAAGATTTTAGACCATTTCATAGGTAAAACTCTCCTAAACCTGCCTTTCTTCTTGCATAAGAGCTTAACTAAGGTCTGTAAAAATATTAGAGCTGAACCCCTAAGCATGAATAACACTCTGTGCCACTTTGGCCTTATTAAATTGATCATTCTGGAGGAATTAAGACAGAAGGGAAGGAGCTGGCAACATTTTCTATTTTGGGAGGGCTTTGAAACTCAGACTCAACCCGTAAATGAATAGGGAAGAGGTGGAAAGAAGAAATTGACTCCTCAAAGCAGTTCGAGGAAGAGGAGAACCCTTCCAGGACCTCCAGAAGATAGAATCTCTGGTGTGAAATCTCACAGGTCAAAGAAAAAGTTGAATTTTGAGACTACTACAGAGCAGCCTACAGAAAGGAAGACAAACATCCTGAACTTGCCATACATAGACTCAGAACCAGATCAAGAAGATGAGAGCCCTATCATCAAAAGTCCTGAACACTCAATTGAGTTTGCACAGAATTATGATACCTTTAATCACACTGAGGAAGGAGAAACATAAAAGAGCACTAAGTCAAAGAAAGTACAGAAAATCAAGCATCTTAAAGAAGTGATCGCTCAACAGGAGGTCTTAGAATGAGTAATCAAAGAAAGATACAAGAAGCTATCTGATAATTTTGCAAAACCTAACGCTACATTTGAAAGACTGGCTCAGGAAAGTGTCAAGGAAAAGAAGAGGAAACAGAAAATTACCAAAGACTATAACAGTCTATGGTGGCTGGCAAAGCACCTTAACAGAAAAATCAGAAGATTGAAACAAAAGAAAAAGCAAAAGTCCCACCCAGATTTGAAAGTGCTTTCTCAGGTTGCTGTAAACATGCAAGGGGATAAATCAGAGACACATTGAGTTTTTGATGGAATCACAGTTTTGGAGGTGAAAACTTGTTTTGGGCCAAGGCAGAGCTTTCACCAGCGCACATTGAAATTTTACGACCAGTTAGCTGGTGAAAGGTAGCGCTTTCACCAGCTAACCAACGAATTATAAAGTGAGTTAGCTGGTGAAAGAAGAAAACACATTTTTGGAAGCTAGGGACGGAGCATGTCATTTTTCACAGGTTATAAAGAAGTTCTAGAGTATCAAGGGATAACAACTTGTTAGCAAAGGACTCTGCATCAGAGATTCGAGGGAATTTTGAGAATCACATGCTAAACAACTCTCCTAAAGTATCTACTATGAACAACTAAAGAAATCCAGCTGCCAAGACAGGTGCCTCTGCATGTTTCATGACACCACGGATTCCAGAAGCTGAAGAATAGAGATGTCGAATTTTGAGATTGAAGACAATTCGAATGCTAGTTTAGTTGTTAAGTCTTTATTATCAAGTTGTTTAGTTAGATTTGAATTGCTGTTTTTAAATACAGATCCATGTTTTTAGGATCTGTAAAACTGATTGTAAAAGGCTATAAATGCCTATTTTTGCTAAGAGACAAGGGTTCAAACTGGGAGATATTTTGTGCTACTGTATAGACTCTTTTTGCAGAAATAAAGTTCATTTTCCTTTCATTTTCAATATCAGAATTGTTCATCTTTCCTTTTCTGTACTTTGTTTCAATTTATTTTAGTTCATGAAGACTGTTATCTCTTTATTGAGCTCATAGACTTGAAATTAAAGGATTCCTCTCTGTCTTTCATTAAGCCCTACATTCAGTTGTATTTGGCAATCAAGAATAGTGTTCTTCATCCTCTCCTTTCAATTTACTTGATCTTATTATTGTTTCCTGAAAGCACTGTTTCTTTAGATGTATGAGTTGTCTATTACATTGATCATCTGAGACCCCATTGTTTCAAGCATATACACACATTATTTCTACGTTACCAAGCATCCTTAGTCTACAACCCTAAGGAGTTTCTTGGAGTGATAACAGATTCTATGCAAGGCTAGGGAGCAGGTGTCGAACCCATTCTATTTCTTGGACATAAGTCTGTCCTTTCCCAAATACGACATGGAGATCATCAACGACCTAGGGTTTGACACCATTTTAGAACAAACTTTGTTTAGGTCTAAGTTAGAGACCAGTTTGGACGAGACTATTTTTGACCCCAAAACATTTCCATCCCTAGTGACAAATAACACCTCCCAAAATCTAAATCCTCCTAGGTCTATGGATGATAGATTTACCCTACTTATCCTGCCATCCCAGTTACATGACTTACCCCAGAATTGTAGCCAAAGAATCAAACTCTACGATATTGAGGGAGATGTTTCCGTTGAGAAACACCTGGACTGGTTTAATGACTTTGTCGACTTGGAGGAGGTAAATTATGTGGATGCAAAGATGAGTCTTTTTCCGCAAAGCCTTTCGGGAGACATAAGGAAGTGGTTCAAGGCCCTCCCACTCGCTAGCATTCGGGACTTCATGACATTCGAAAGATCCTTCCTAAATAAATGAGGGGACAAGAAGAACCCTTTGTAGTTGTTGATGCAATACAATAACATGAAGAAATTACCAGAGGAAACAGTGCAAGAGTTCTCAGGTCATTTTCTGAAAATATACAACTCCATACCTGCCGAAGTAAATCCCCCGCCCAGTGATGCGCAACTATGGTATGCAGATTCGTTTGACAATGAATTTTCTCTACTACTGAGAGAAAGAATGTCATAAAACCTAGATTCCATAATGAGTAACGCTGTTGAGGTCGAAGTGAACATGATGGCGTTGGGAAAAATAAAATCAAAGTTCAATCGGAGCGAAAAAATACATCAGGGAGATGCACAACCATTGACGTCACAGTACTCAGATGACAGGTTCGATATGATGATGAAAACCATGGAAACATTGATGGAATGAATGTCCGTGGGAAACAGACCTGCTGCGTGAGACCAAAACAACCCGCAACCCAGAAATCAAAATCTTTGGAGGGCTCAGATTCCTCAAACTAAGCAGCAAGACCCAGGTGACTAGTAGACAAGGCCCCCTTTCCAGAACAACTACGTGGAAGAGAATTTCAACCAGTATTTCGAGGACCAGATGCCCTTTTTAAGATGATAAAAACCCGAGTGTGTTCTTGAAAAAAAGTGAACATTATCGATATATGAGCCAAAACGAAGACTTCGCACTAGAAAACGACGATGGAATGATACTCGAAACGGATGGTGCACCATCTTGGGAGATGGAAGAATTTAAGAAAGGTTATCAGAATGCTATCATGTAGTTTCAGAAGAAGTATAACATCCAGAGTAAAGAAGCACCTGCCAAGCCAAAACAAACAGACTCCGCGAAGGGGTCTACAACGAACACACCCTCCACGAGATGATCAAGACTGGATGGTGGGTCTAAGGATGCAGCTGAGAATATGAAGTCGAAGCAATAAATCCACAAAAAATCCCCGAAGATAGGCCGAGAAACGAGCGGAAATGAGGTAGAGAAGACCTGCCCCCCTTTCAATTTTGAACACGAAATGGTAAAAATCAAAATCTTTGTCCCATTCAAGGAGATGATTAGAAAGGGTGAGTATCAGGAACAAATCATAAAGATGCTAAAAACAGAAGGGGGCCCTGATACTCTGAACATTCGAGATGACCACCCCGCCATTTTGTTTGGTCCGCATGTCGAAGAGACGAGCGATGAGGAAGACATCCCCCCTTTTTATGTTAGTATGAAGATCCATGATCTGAATTTACATAATTCCATGATTTATTCTGGTGCATCACATAATCTCATGTCGAAGGTGGTCATGGATGAACTGGGACTAGAGGTCACCAAACCATACAAAGACCTTTTCTCTTTCGATTCAAGGAAAGTAAAATGTTTTGGCCTAATCAAAGACATAGTCATATTGTTGGCCCAAATCCCCGCCAAGAACATGGTCATGGACATAGTCGTCGTAGACATACCTGCGAAGTTCGACATGTTGTTCTCAATATCGTGGGTCATGAAGTTGAAAGGCACATTGCAGATGGATATGACCTACACCACTATTCCTGTGTTTGGCCATGAAAGAAGACTATAAAGGGAAGTCCTGTTGAAATATATGGTGAGTAGCAAAACGCAGCCCCACAACCATCCTATATACATCGTCGCCACCGAAGTGGGTTCGTCTATTTTATACAATGATATCAGCTTCGGGGAAGAAGGATCGGCGACCACCATGACAATCGATGATGAAACCGTGCAAAAAATCATAGAGTGCACCAACCAAGAAGACGATGTGGAAGACGGTGTGTGGAACATGAGTTTCGATGGCACAGTCAGCCGATAGGGAGCTGGGGATGGCATATGGGTAAGCCCCCCTAAGAAAAACATGAAGTTGCGTTCGTACAAGATCGTGTTTGAATGCACTAACAATGTGGCAGAGTATGAAGCGCTTATTTTGGGCCTTCAAGTTTTGAAAGAACTAGGCGTGCAGAGGATAGCAGTGCGCGAAGATTCCAAGATGATCATAAATCAGGTGAAGGACATGTACCAGACCAAACATCCCAGACTGTGCGCTTACAGAAATCTAGTTCTCGATCTCCTTGGAGGTTTTTCAGTGTATGACCTGATCGTTATCCCCAGGGAACAAAATCAGATCTTCGACGCATTGGCCACCTCAACCTCAGTTTTCAAGATCCCCTCTCTTCCAGACAAAAGATATGAAATCGAGGTCAGGCACAGTTTGGAAGTACCTGATAACATCAAACACTGGTAGGTGTTTGAGGATAATAAATAGGTGGAAAGGTTCCTCCTCATGAGTAAAGAGTTCGCTAACACAAACCTCGATGGGGAATACTGCGGTGATGAAGATGAGTGCATAGACATGCATAGTGACAACGACCCTTTCCAAAACTAGATCGCAGGAAGGGATATAATTCAACTAAAAAATAACATCATTCTGAAGGGGTTTGTGCCGCTGGAAAAGTTGTTTGATGAAAATGATGTGGCTAAGAACCCCAAGATCATTGTAAGTGCTGAAGACATGGAAGACTGCAATATCGAGACCTAGGTGGAGACGAAGATGGTAAAATTATCAAAAAATCTCATTCCAGAGGTCAAACAGGATTACATAAAACTCATGAAGTACTTTCCAGATGTCTTCGCATGGAGATACGATGATCTGAAAGTGTACGACACAAAGGTAATCCAAGATGTTATCCTTCTCAAGGAATATCATAATCCTTTCAAACAAAAGTTGAGATGGATAAACCCCTTGTTACTACCATTGATCGAGAAAGAGGAAAAAAATATTTTCGATGCCAAAATCATTGTTTCTTTGAGATTCTCGAAGTGGGTAGCTAACTTAGTACATGTGAGAAATAAAAGCGATGAAATTAGGCTATGCATGGATTTCTGAAATTTGAATAAGGTGTCTCTGAAATACCACTACCTCCTCCCCAAAATGGACTACATATTGAAAACGGTGGTGGGATCTCAAAGGATGTCCATGCTGGATGTTTTCTCAGGGTATAACCAAATCATGGTTCACCTGGACGACAGAGAGAAGACGACTTTCACCACTTTGTAGGGAATGTTCATGTATGCTAAGATGTCGTTTGGTCTGATGAATGTTGGTGCCACCTTTCAGAGGGTGATGGACATCACTTTCACTGATGAAAAGGATAAATTCATCATGATTTACCTTGATGACATCACAATGTACTCTACATCCAATAAACAACACCTCGAGCACCTAAACATAGTTTTTCAAAAGTGCAGAAAGTTTGACATATCACTGAATCTGAAGAAATATCTTTTCACGGTAGAGGAAGGCAAGCTTTTGGGGCACATCATTTCCAAATAATGCATTAAAATAGACCCCAACCGAGTTGAAGGGATTTTGAAGATCAACACCCCACACAGTAAACAAGAGGTACAATCTTTCCTAGGTAAGGTAAATCTTTTGAGAACGTTTATCCCAAACCTAGCGGAAACCATAAAACATATAACTTGTATGCTCAAGAAAGGAAACACGATTAAGTGGAACCCATAGGCCAAGAAGTCCTTCGAAGAGATCAAAGTGGCCCTGAATAAAGCCCTTGTGCTAGCCAGTCCGGACTTTACGAAATATTTTCTCCTTTTTTCATTCGCCTTGGAGCACACTATCGTTGGAGTACTTTTGCAAAAGGACGAGTAGGATTTAGAGAAACCCATAGCCTACTTCAACCGAAAACTGTGCGATGCTCCCCTAAAGTATGACATTATGGAAAGATAGGCGTATGCTTTAGTAAAGGCTCTGAAGGAATTCATGACGTATATATTTCATTCCCACATCATTGCCTGCGTGCCCAACAGTTCGATAAAGGACATCCTTACCCAGCCCGACCCAGAAGGAAGGAGAGGAAAGTGGATAGCCTCCATGTTAGAATAAGACCTTGAGATCAAGCCGACAAAGCTGGTCAAGGGACACGGCCTCACGAAGCTAATGGCACAGTCAGACCATGACATTGTGGGTATGAATTTCATTGTTGATCTGTCGAAGGGCCCTCAAGAAGAAAATTTTTCTCAGGTACCTCAACATTTCATTGATTTGCCATGGTATACATAAATCATATACATTTTATATAATCTCCAGGCCCCTACGGGCGTGAGAAAGACTAAAGTGAGATTCCCCAAGATTAAGGTGGTTAAGTTCTACGTTTTGGATAATTCATTATATTGGAAAGATCCTGGAGGAATACTGTTAAGTTGTTTGCTGGAAGACGAGGCGAAGCAGGCCATACAAGAGTTTCACAAAGGAGACTGTGAAGGGCACCATTATTGGAAGACCACCACGCAAAATATCCCGAGGGAAGGTTATTACTGGCCGATGCTTTTCGTTGATGTGTCTAAAGAGGTCTCCAGCTGCCATGAATGCCAAATTTTTCGACGGAAGAAGAAAGCTACAACCTCTGCCATTAAAGACAATCTTAGTTGAGGTGCCTTTCATGTAGTGGGGCCTGAATTTCATAGGTGAGATAAACCCACCGTCCTCCATGTAGAAAAAATAGATCCTCACGGCCACCAATTATTTCACGAAGTGGATTGAGGTGGTCCCCATAAAGAAGGCCACCGATGCGATCATCATACAGTTCCTGGAAAAAAACATTTTGTCAAGGTTCGGATGTCTTGTTAAGATAATAATAGATAATACAGCCGCATTCAAGTCTAAAAGGATGGAGAAGTTTTGTCAATACTATAACATAACCTTGGTTCATTCCACAACATATTACCCACAGGGAAACGGGTTAGTGAAATCCTCAAATAAAAGCCTGACCAGAATCATCAAAAGGCTCTTGAAAGAAAATAAGAGAGCATGGCATAAGAAGCTTATCTACGCACTGTGGGAAGATCAGATCACCACCAAAAAGTCCATATCCATGTCACCTTTTCAGATCGTTTACGACGCAAATGTGATTTTCCCTTCTGTGCTGGGACCATCTGTGAGGAAACTATTGCAAGAGCAGGAGGCCAAACCAGATGATGCGCAAAGAAGGATAAACCAGATGATCCACACCCAACAAGCAAGGGAGAAAGCGTATAATCGATCTCAACTTCATTAGGAGAGGATAAATAAAACTTTCGACAAACACTCCAAGCAAGAAGATCTTCAAGTGGGATATCTGGTACTAAGATGGGACACATGAAATGAAGGAAAAGGGAAACACAAAAATATTTGATCACCTTTGGATAGGACCATATAGAGTCAGCGCGTGTTGTAGAGACAACGATTTTTTCCTAACAGGGATGGATGGGGAATGTCTTGGTTGGGGGGCTGTAAACGATAGTTTCCTCAAATGCTACCTGATGTAACAAATCCCATTTCAGTCATTTCTCATTGTAAATAGTCACTAAATTTGAGTCGATTCAGTACGTTAGCAGGAAATTGAAGCCTGAAGTGAAGGCCCTAAGTTTATGCTGAAGTCTTAGAAGTTGTGTCATTGAGTCTAGTTGTTTTCTTTTTTCGTCCGTCATTTTTATTACTTAGTATCTATATGTCAAATAAAGCCCAATGGTCATGCACCTGGTCTACTGTTCTTTACTACCTCAAAAGGAGGATAACATCGCCGTTGGAGCCAGTTGTTAGCGCCGCCACCTTTCGTTCCTTTTAGAGTCCATTATGAGTCACATAGTGATCCATCCACCCAAACATGTGAATTTAGGTATGTAATACCATGATGCTAAAGTCAACAAATGGTCGGTTGGTCCTTGGAAAGGGAAAAGGGTGTCAGAATCGATAATTGTATACGTGGTACGGGCTTGTCTTTTCTCGGAGGTTGAATCCTGTTAAGAAACCATCTCCTACATACCCTTGTCAACTCAAATGGTTAAATAAAGGTCGCATCGACAAGTGCCACAATTATTATCGTTTTATTATGAAGGTCGAAGGGATGAAGAATTGCAGCGTTAGTATTATGCCTACACAGAAAATCATATCACTTGCATTCCACACGCGAGGATTTTCCATGAATAACTTGAGAGTTGACTTGAAACTTATCGTCGCCATAAATTCATCAATATCCAGTAGTTTCTCCTCTCTGGGCCGATTCACTATAAATATCAGATACTCAATGTGTTTCTCCAGTCGTAGAACCTGGCCTAAGTTGTTTATCGTAGTTTTCCTTTTTCTAATCCATTATGTCTAGAGTTTTTCCTCGATACATTTGCTCAGAATATTTGTGCACAGATTTCACCTTGGTCGCGCCATGGTTTTTTCTCAGAGTACAGGAAAGGGCACGTGGAGTGGAAAAAATGCGAGGTCCGAACCTCATAGATATTGGAATTATTTTGTGCCTATGGAAACAATTCCCAGAAGCATAGAAGGATCCATTTTGTCACTTACATAAGAGACCATTTTAAGACGAGAGACGGTCGAGACAGAGAAATTCATACAGAAGGGGAAGATGGTGGGGGCATCTGCCTCCAGACAACAACTACCTCGGAGAAGAGGTAGGCGAAGAAAGAATGAGGAGGTCACGAAGGTGGAAGCCATGGGGACAAATGAGGAAACACCATCTCAACAGCTGAAGCAGGAAAAGTTGGCTATTTTCGAGATTTATCAGGTAAATAGGGAATTAAAATGATAGCTAGTGACAAAGACCGCAGAGGCATCAACTACATAGAGTCATAGAGGGAGCATGACGTGGCTGAAAAGGAAGCTTAAGGAGGCTTAGAACGTTATTGTCCAGCTACGGGAAGTGCAAAGGCTAGCAGGAGAAGGGCACGCATAGTATCCTGGAGAAGGCGGAGCAGCTGAACAAGAAGTCTATATGGCTCTTTCCTTCGCACAAGAAAAGAAATATTTATGAGTGGTTTTGTCCTTCACGATAGTTTTTGAGTGATATGCATCCTCCAAAAGAATCTCACCATTTTGGTAATGGTCATGGGAATCACACAATCGTTTGTTGTGCGCAACGCCCAAAAAATAGGTGTGTAACGGGAGGTGAAACCAACATTGCAGATAGTCGATTTTGGGCGGACACTTGTTCATGAGGATAGTTGGTCGAGGGACACAACGAAACATTTTTTCCCCACGTCAGGTCTTGACCGACGATACGATCTAGTGGAGAAACTTGAAGATGGTTACTAGTAGACATGCATGATTGTTGCCTATTTTTGGATGGTGCCATGCAAAGAGTTTCTTGCACATGTGGCACGGTTTTCCCTAGTCTAGAGTTAGCAGTTAGAATAGAGGGAAGCCTAAGAGGCACCCTAGTTTATATATTTCATCTTTTTGATGTAACCAGGGTTGGTTGGCAATTTTAAGAAACAAATGCTATTGTAAGAAGTATGATTGTTTTTTGACCGAAACTTAATGCAAAGGTCTTGTGTTTTGATGTAAAGATTCTAGTTGTGATAGTTGGATGTATTGTGTTCCTTTCTCTGTGTATGTTTTTTCTTGTTATATTTAATTCCATATCTCATATCCTCTACTTCGGAACGAAATTTTGAACCTGCGGATTCCCTGTACTATGCCCCTTGTTCGCGCCACTTGGACAAAGCATTTTCTTCTTGAGCTAACTCGAAATTCGTCCACATCGACGCTCTTGAGTTTGCTCCCTCTGTTTTTCTTTCACCACACTTTATGATTAACATTGAAGGCTATCTCTCACCTAGCCTTTCCTCTCAAATCTAGTCACTGAGTCATTTGTTCCATGTCTTCCTCAGACTGACCCCATAGCCCAAGTTTTACTTACCTGCACCAATATAACCAGAAGCATTTCATCACCAGTTTTAAATCTAGCCATTGTTTTCAAAGTCATATCCTACGCAGATACCGTACCATTTCTAAGAGATCCCTCTCCAGATCCGAAAGGCTAGTTTCAGGTCTCAAATTTGGTTGAAAAAGTTACCTTCATCGTCTATTTATCATCCAAATAGATTTATGGAGTGCTAACAGGATGCATGTCATTGTTTCTCCCATCATCTTCTCGATCTGGAGAGGAACAGGTGGGTTTGTGGCTTCTTTACCCTTCTCAGCAAATTCTGGAATTCCATAATCATGTGTCCTAGTCTCTATATAAGTGTCTCCTTTCATCATGTAAATGTTTGCGACCGAGGTAGACGCAGGGGGTCCCTGACTACCCCCATTCGCGCTCGAAGAAGCTGAGGCTTGAGTCATATTTTTCCCATGTGGAAATGGGTTTGTCAGCAAAGAAGGTTGTTGCTGCGCCAATAATTTATGGGCCTCGAAAAGTCGAGGGCGTAGGTGAGTCAGGTGGTCCTTCGTGAAAAGGTTACATGGATACTTCAACTTTCTCTTCTCTATGATTCCCTCGCCATCATTGTTGTTAGGCTTCTTATCCCCTTTACCCTTCTTGTTTCACTATTTTTTCTTTCCTTCAGGTTGTTGATTGGCCTTTGGGTTCGTTGACTGCACATTGTGTACGTCCAAAATTTGGGTAGGGGGAACAGCCGAACCAGAGGTATGGATGGCTGTTGTCTGTTGTATAGATAATTGTGGCAATTGATTTGACAACAAATCAGTGGACTTTTCTTGTGCTAAACAAACTATACCATCGACATGTGGTTCATACTTTTGTCTGGCCTTGTCAAGGATGGACTGTTGCACATTTGGAAAAGTCTCATAGAGTAAGCCAAAATGAGAGTATATCAGTTCAAGCGGTTGTGCTCTCATTATCGCCTCCTCCTCTAAAAACACTCTTGAAGTTGCAACGTCCTTGAATAAAACTGGTACCAAAGACTTCAGGAATGAATCCAATAGGAAAGTCGGTGGACCTGTACCTTAATCAAGCTCTTCTGTCATCGCCATTCTCGGATGTGATCTGAGATATGATTGGCCTTAGTTGGAAATGGTTTAGGAAAACCATTGCCAAGTCACTAAAGTAAGAATATCTTGAGCGGTCGAGATCGATGTACCATTTCGTGACACCTTTGATAAGAGTGCATTGAAACAGACACAATTGTATGGAGTCTTCTCGTAGCGAGTTGGACGAGCACCATAAGTGGAATGTTGTCACATGATCACCTGGGTCTTCGCTAGACTTGCTTTTGAATTTTGGAATATTGGAGGGCAACTTAGTCGGCATAGGAGGCCAACGCAGATCATGAAAAATCGAGTCGTTAAGCAACCTTGACAAGTCTAACAGGTGTAATGTTTCTAGAAACGATAGTTTGGGTTGGGTACTATGTACAGGAAAAAGGGGGCTTGGAGTTTGACTAGAACCAGGTTGCCAGGAAAAGTTGGGTTGCTGGCCAGGGTTCTGGTAGATACTGTGACCTTGACCAGCGTACAAAAACTGTGTTTGTTGGGATATCGTCGGTTGATTCCCATAATTGGATGACGTGGGTTGGGCAGGGATTTATCAGGACATTATGTTCCAAAGATTCTGGAAGGGGTTTACCCTAGTCGATCTGACGGGCATAGGTATTGAGCCTTGCCCGAGGTTCCATTGATTGTGGAAGGGGTTTCCCCTGACCGACATCCCTTGCAAGGGAACTGATCCCTGCCAAGGATTCCAAAGTCCTTGTGAAGAGAAAATTCTTGTACTTGCCCCCTGTGTAGGAATAGTACCCTCCATAGGATTTTGTTTTCCAAAACTAGGGTTACCCCTGACCCATTTGATGGTAGCCGAAGAAAAATATTTATTACCAAACACATCAAACAAAGAGAACGACATGGATCCCACCAACATAGTGTAACATGAAGGTCCTAAACTGCCTGCTCCAAACAATATATAGTTAGTGCTCGGCTTGTTGGGTTGCTGGAAAGCACCACCGAGCGAGGGGGATGGAGGAGGTATGTGACCTCCATAGTAAGGGATAACATTATAGGAGATTGAGGTGCCCCAAATAGACCCTTGCATGGGATCCTTGGAGCTCCCTACCCCCAGACCCATGGTCTGTAAGGTGGAGTAGGAAAGGACAGATTTTGAATCGAAGTTGGGCATCCCATATGAAATGGAGGGCCCGTCGCACTCTGTGTGAACGGAGAAGTAGTCACCGCGGCTGATGGTATCAGACCACTTCCCAAGGTAGAGGGGGTTGAGACCACTATGGTTTGCACTGAAAAAGGTGGGTTAGGAGGCAGAATACCCACTGTGGTAGCATCTGTTAAGGGAGTGTGAGGACACCCAGACAAAGTAACATCATTTGCTTCCATAACTTTTTGTAAAAATATTTGATGCTCGTAAGGTGTTACCCTCGGAGGGACAAATTGTACCAAAATTGGCGCCAACAAATCAATGATCGAAGGGTTGGATGGCCCGAGAAATTCCACTCCAAGGTTAGAAATAGTAGGTTCCTTCGGATTCGATTAATATCCTCTCAGAGTAGGCTCGGGCATAGTTTCCTGCTACCCGGTCACTTCGAATGACCCTTGATGGTCATCTTTTTTTCGTAACGGTGGCTGTGGTGGCTCTAATGAAACTGGTGGAAGGCCTTGAAGCCTTCACGACTGGAAGAGCTCTTGATCTTCCACCTTGTGAAAATATCAACGACACAGTATGGATTTAACTATCATTTAAAACAAATCACACACTAGAAAAAAAATTCTATAAGATAAACCAAGCAAACCACTATATAGTTGGACGAATGGTTACGCCAACCAACACTAGAGAAACTTACAGGTGCAAGTGAAACTTGAACATGGAAGCACCCTTTGGGCATACTCTGCAAAGTGTGAACCGATGTCTACCCTAGTTACCGTAGTATACCCCAGCAATCACCTATGTAAGTCCCTAGAACAAAGGCAACCAAGTTTCCAGCTCGCAAACAATCACCAGGGGGGTACAATCGACAGTCAAGTGGACCACAATGCGATGGATAAAATGTCTAAAACCTACTGAGGGTATCGAAATCAAGTGGTCTGGAAGACAAATGAGGATATCGAATGGATTCAAGGTCCACGAAGCTCCATAGGCAAATGCGAGTGATAGTATCTCCCAACAGATCCTCAATATGCATTCCCCACTACGTTTAGTCCAGCTTTGGAGGGGTTATCTATGCTTCCTTTCTGCATGCGACCTCATGTTTAGCCTCTATGTTAGAGGGTGGTCCCGGATAACTTTTACATCACTGGACTTTAACACTCCCTAGCTCTGACTCCAATGTTTGTTTAATGAAGAGTTTCCTCTCCAACCTAATTCAAGGCTCTAACCCTAAAATAGTTGGTTGACCCTACAAACATAAAAGTATAATTAATTTTAAATTTAACAGTCGTTTTAAATGGCTTGTTTAACTCAAAGGATATGTCAGTGAAACTAGTGATGTTTATGAGAGATGAAAAGAGGAGAAATAAACGAAACTGTGAAATCAAAATTACTTTTAGTGAAAAATAAATATTTTCAACCAACTCTTTGTAACCAACTTTTTTATAACCAACTTTTCAAGATCTTTAAAAAGAAGACCTAAAACGAAATTTCGCTCGAATATGAGCTACTTAAGTTCTAAGAAATCAATAAAGAACTTAAAAAATGAAATATTTTTCCTATCAAGTAAAATAACTAACTCCAACGACTTTACCAAACTAAGAATGAAAAATCTTTTTCTTTTTGAAAAAATGCTTCAAACAGGAAAAGCATGAAATAATTTTTTTTTCTCTTTTTTAGAAGCAAGTGAAAGGGGGGGGAAGAACTGCAAAACAAGACTAAAACAAACCTTTGACCTACTGTGGATCGCAGGGATTCACTAAAGACACCAAAAAGGTCGATCAGAAATTCCAAGACTCGCTAAAAGCCCTTTCATAAGTAAACACAAGAAACTTAAAAAGAACAAGCAAACTGAAATCCAACCCAAGATATGACTGTAAAAACAGAGACACTGAACTCTGTCAAGAAACCCTGATAAGTAAAACCTCAATCAGGGAAGAGGTTGACTTCCTCTTCTTAAAAATAGTTTCTTGAACTAGGTACGCTACTGATGCTTAAGCAACATGTGTATGTACGCTATCTGTCTATAAAGTAGGGCATGTATGTACGTGTGCTGACCCACAACAGGGTGCGTACACCTCTGTACTTCTTCAGACTGAATAACAGGGTAGGTAAAAATAGCATGGAACCAAAAGGTGACCAGACCCTTTAAAAGACTCAGCAGACTCAACATAAACTCGAAAGGAAA
Source organism: Picea engelmannii (assembly GCA_009831015.1). Taxonomy (NCBI): domain Eukaryota; kingdom Viridiplantae; phylum Streptophyta; class Pinopsida; order Pinales; family Pinaceae; genus Picea; species Picea engelmannii. Next base: position 885,938 of record ML781906.1, on the reverse strand, counting down.
AAAAATCAATCAAACAACCCAAAAATCCCCTAAAACCCTAGAGGCATCCCCAATATGGTCGCCAGTTCTGCTAGTGGAAAAAACTCCCCTATGACTACACCAGTGTTTACAATGTAGGTAGATAAAATAACCATTTAAAATTCAACTACTCCTCTAACTACCCCAAACATACTGATGCAGGAGCATCGCCAGCAAAGCACAAGCGTGGAGGACAGTTGGGCGCACTAGCAGACATTTTGAAATATTTTGAATTTCAAATTAATGTATTAATGTAATATCTGACATAAATTTTTGAGTCATGAATGTCTTTAATGCTTGAAGGTTGATCCATCATGAAAGATGATGGGGGAATGTATTTTGTTTTATGGATCGGATCGTAGTACAGATTTGGATCTTGCGCTCTTATCTGTCTAATGAAATATTTATTGTAATAGGCATTGAGTAGTTGATAGATTTTAATTCCATTTAAGGTAACGTAAAGTAGTTGGAGAGAATGATCAAAGAGCACCTCTTTGTATAAATATTTGTAATATTTCCCAAGAGATGTTGTCAGTTGTTGTTGTCCATTGTTGTTGATTTTGTTGTTGCGGATAGGGGAGAACCGAGAAACATTTGAATCTATATTGTATAGGTTAAGGAGTAACGAATAACAGTGTATGTATGTATGTAAGTTTCAGTTGTATGAATATAACAGAGAAACATTGTCCCAAATGTGCGTGGTTTTGTTTCTATCTGAATGAATGGTAGAGTTTTTGTTATCTTTCAATTCTCTGTTATTTATGTTCTTGAATCTATGACTGCATTTTCTTTGTTGAATGTATGATTCATTGTGAGGAGTAGAGAATTTCCAATGGGTTCTCTTGATTGAGCGAGTGCAAGGTGTGCATAGTGTCCATAAGGAGTGAGTTACTGAGTCTGTTTCAACTCAAAAGCTAAGACGAGATAGCGGAAATTTTTTGTATGCAAGGAGTGCATTAACGTCTGTGAGGAGTGCGTGATAGAGTTCCAGACTCGAAATTTCAAGGAGGGAGAGCGTTATTCATTCACGAGAGATAGAATCGATTGAAGGACAGTCACAAGGTGTGCGAAGTTGTTCAGGGAAGCTGAAGTGTGGAGAGAAGTTTGTTGAAAGGTGTGCATAGGCTAGAAATTTGACTAAGGGTTGAGAGATTGTTCAGAGGAACAAGGAAAATCAGAGAAGAAAAGCTCAGGAGGGAGAGCAGAAAAAATCTTCAAGGAGAGGGATCCTTGAATTTCTTGTAAAAGCTAGTGGGTGCGAGATTCATTCTCAGAGGGAAGCGAACGAATCCATACAGTTAGATCTTGTAAAATTACATAGAATATAGTCACAAAGGGTTTCGATATTTCACAGTTTGGCAAGTTGGAAACTTGGCAAAGGATGAATCGTGAAGTCCAAATTCGTGATTCAATATCGACCATTGATCACAGGAGAGCATGTGGTAATGGGATCAAAGTATTCATAAATCGGGAGATCAAAAGTTTTGAGTGAAAGAACTAGAGTTCGTGCGGTCGTGAAGTCCAAATTGTTGTGCGGTCGGTGGATCTGAGGAGACGCATGGAAATATTTCGGAGACTCAGAGCTGAGCGCTTTGAGAAGGAGTGAAGAAAGGATTTGGGAATCCCAAAAGTACGAACCGCGAAGGGATAAGTCCAAGATCATAGCCGTGGTCACTTGTGGAGGAGGTTTGTTTGTGTGGGTAAGGTAGTTTCAGGTGTCCACAAGGACCCAAGGAGTCCCTCTGACTCAGTACCTTAATGATCCAAGACCGGGAGGTCACACCAAGTAGTCTTGGATCATTAAGGTATTGAGTGGGAGCGACTTGTTGGGTCCTTGTGGACACCCAAAACTACCTTACCCACACACAAAAATATCCTCCGCAATTTACCACGACTACGACCATAGACTTATCCCTTCATGGTTCGTACTTCGGGGATTCTCGAATCCTTTATAAACTCCTTCTCAAAGCGCTCAGTTCCAAGTCTCCAAACTCTTTCCATGCATCTCCTCAGATCTGTCGACCCCACAATGGTTCTGACTTTGCGACCTCGCGAACTCTAGGTATTTCACTCACAACTTTCGATCTCCCGATTTTTGAATCCTTGGATCCCGTTGCCACGTGCTTTCCTGTGATCAATTGTCGAGATTGAATCGTGACTTTGGGCTTCACGATTCATCCTTCGCTAAGTTTCCAACTTGCCGAACTGTGAAATATCGAAACCCTTCGCGACTATATTCTGTGTAATTTTTCCATATCTAACTGTCTAGAGTCTTTCTCTTCCCTCTAAGAACAAATCTCACACTCACTAGTTTTTACGAGAAATTCAAGGATCCCTCTCCTTGAAGATTTCCGCCGCTCTCCCTCCTGAGTTTTTCTTCTCTAATTTTCCTTGTTCCTCTGAATAATATCTCAACCCTTAGTCGAATTTCTGGCCTATGCACACCTTGCAATAGACTTCTCTCCACACTTCAGCTTCTTTGAATGAATTCGCACACCTTGTGACTGTCCTTCAACCGCTTCTAGCTCTCGTGACTGAATCATGCTCTCCCTCCTTGAACTTTTGAGTCTGAAACTCTATCACGCACTCCTCACAGACATCGATGCACTCCTTGCATACAAACAAGTTCTGCTATCCCTTCTGAGATTTTGAGTCAAAACAGAATCAGTCACGCACTCCTTGCGGACGCTATGCACACCTTGTGCTTGCTCAATCAAAAGAACCCGTTGGAACTTATCTAATCCTCGCAATGAATCATACATTCAACAAAGAAAATGCATTCATAGATTCAAGAAAAAAAATAATAGAGAATTGAAAAATAACAGAAACTCTACCATTCATTCAGATAGAAACACAACCATGCACATGTGGGACACTGTTTCTCTGTTATATTCATCCAACTGAAACTTACATACATACATACACTGTTCTTCATCACTCCTTAATCTATAATAGATAGATTCAAATGTTTCTCAGTTATCCCCTATCCATAGCAAAAAAATCAACAAAAATGGACAACAACAACTGACAACAAGCTCACTAGGGAAATATTACAAAGATTTATACAAAGAGGTTCTCTTTGAGCATTCCCTCCAACTACTTTAAGATACCTTAAATGGAATTAAAAGCTATCAACTACTCAATGCCTATTACAATAAATATTGTGTCAGACAGATAAGAGTGCAAGATTCAAATCTGTACTGCGATCCAATCCATAAAACAAAAAACATTACCCCGTCATCTTTCGTGATGGATCAACCTTCAGACATTAAAGACATTCATGACTCAAAAATTTCTGTCAGATATTACATTAATACATTGATCAGTTTGAAATTCAAAATATTTCAAAATGTGCACTAGTGTGCCCAACTGTCCTCCATGCTTATGCTTTGTTGGCGATGCTCCTACATCACATACCCAAGAATCATATAAGAAACACAAATATGAGAGGGATCAGGTAACTATACCTCTACTTCGCGTCCGATGATGATCCCCTCGCGCTTGAAAGCTTCCCTGACTACACACCTCCTCCTAAGGTTGGCTTGCATTCAAAGATAGACAAACAAAAAACTACAAGCATGCAATTCATATACAAATTAGGGTTAGGTGTTAGAACATCAAAACATAAACAATTAAAAACATCCAATACACCATGATCTAGGATAGGGAAAGTACTTCTTTTATTGATAACTCAATGATTATACCTTTTACAACCAATTCGGCTACCGCTCCACGAATTTGGTCTGATTCCTCTTCACCAAATTGTAAGTGCACCTTTGTATGGCTTCTCCTCTCAACCTTCAAATCTCTTCTTGGGAAGTGAATGGGTTATGATGGAGGAAGAAGGGAAAACTGGGGAATTCTAAGGAAATTCTCACAAAAGGGCTGCAATTACTTGGGGCAAGGAGGGGATGTGAAAAAGGCAGAGTTTCACTATTCTTATGTCTATATGTAAAATAAGACCCCAACACCTCCTTTTATATGCCAAAAGGATGGTTATTCGGTTGGGTGACGGGCTATAGGCAATGGATTAGTTGGGAAACTACCCAATAGCCCGTAATCTCAACGAATTCCTTGCAACTTTTTATTTTTTGCAAATTTTGCAAGTATACGCGGGCTATAGTGGTGAAACATGAATATGTATGTGCGATGTAGTGGTGCAACAAGTGTATGTATGCAGGCAGTATTGGTGCAGGACACATACATCTTCAAAAAATGGGTTTTTTAGAAGAGCAACTCAGTGATGACTTGGCAAAAAATGCAAGTAAGAGGGCCAAAGGCTAGGTATTCATATGTAGAGAAATTTAGGTTTATAACAATGTTGTTCCTAGGAATAGATGTATGGGTGTTGGCGAATGTTTCTTGTTTCAATCCACACAAGTCATAAATTATCAAACTATTTGGTGATAAAACCATATTTGTAAAAAAAAATATCATTTATCTTAGGGGATAACCAATTTATTTCTTGTTACTACCTTTAAAATTTGGTAGTGACACCATTCCATTAGTGTCAAAAGTGCATCATTGACAATAACTAACAAAAAAATGCCATAGCAGTATATTTAGAGAAAAAATAGACTTTCATATCAACTAGAGGGAGCTTACAACAAAAAGAAATGGCAATGAAAAATATCTTTAGAAATACATGGAAATAATTATAAACACTAATTTACAACATGATATACCACCTACATGTTGAAAGAAGTGAAAAAAATAACACAAGTAGTAAAAACATTTTCTTTTCCTACATAAATTTACATAAATTCAATTGCAAATTCTTGTTTTTCCTAAGAGTAGTTCCTATTAACTAATCATCCATATGTAGCAAATATTCCCAAAAATTTGGGATGCATTATCATTGATCTGGTAAAAATATTAAGAAACCCTATTATATATTCATGGAAAATGTTTAGATTTAGGAGAAAAATATAAGTGCTTGCATAAAAATAATCATAAATTAGGCTACAAGTTTTTATTTTTATTTTTAATGAAAATATGAAAATATTAGCCTACTTTCTTCAAAAGACTAAAATTTAGCCAAATTGGAAAAATTCCACTTAAAAAAAACCATTGGTGTTGACAAGCTAGTAGGGGCTTTGTTAGCAAAGGCTGATAGAGTTCTCCAGAGAGTTTAGCGTAACCTATAGGGATTAAGCACCCGAGTTTCAATGGTCCAGATAGAGTATCTCCTAGATCACCTCTAGTGACACATGGTGGAGGTACCACATCTATGGGAACAATTATTGTGGTGTATAGGTAATGCCACAATTTGTTATCATGAGACACATGTTGCACCAAATCCAGAGGATTAGTCCCTATATCATTTTTCATTTTGTATTAGCGGCCCTCGTATTTTATCTTACCATCAAATGATAGAAACATTGATTTTGTATATGACACATCATATTTTTTGGACATGAAGGTAAATTTTTATTACACACACACATGGTCTTTTTCAATGCTACATATATGTGCAAAATGATGTGATTTCTTTATTTCATAATTTGTATCCACACATGCTTTGTTTTTACATTAATATGATGAATTCCATTCTAATACATAGATAACATGTAGCATCACAAACATGGTAAAGGTTATTTAGCTACAACACTAAATTTGATGAATACACTAAATTCGAAATGAATGGATTCTAAGAATAGGTCAAAGACAAATACATCCTAAGTTAACAAGTTGGCCTATGGGATAATAAACCACCTAAGTTGTAGAAGCACTATTCTAAGTGTGAAGATTAGCACCATCCATAAATAGCACATATATAGTTGTATTTGATGACATCTACCAATCAAGCACAAAGCATGATAAAAAAAAGACTAAAAAATACCATGTATACATAAAATAATAAATGTGTCCCATAATGTGCAATAAATATGATGTGTCATATAAAAAATTAGGCTCTCTAGTCTTTGATGATATGATGAAATCCTAGGGATACTAATACAAAATGTGAAATGATATATGGACTAATCCTCAAAATCTTCTATAACATGTTGTTGGTTGTGGATCCTGATTATCTTTTTGACTCAAAGGTTTGTTTTAGCCGTGTTTGGACCCCATTCCCTAACGTCAGGTGTGGGGGTGATTTCCCCCCCACAACTGTTGCTAGGGGGGTCCAGGGGGGGCGACAAAATATTTTGTAGCCCCCCCCCTGGTGGGGGATTCAAGGGCAGCGCCCCCCGAAGCGAAATTTTGGGAAAATTTTACTTGTAAAATATTGTAATTTCATAGTCAATCTGGACTGTTCATTACAAGGTCGTAGATATGATGGTAGAAGTTATTTTAGGAATTTTTTCCCTAGAAGGAAACTCTCTTTTATGAGGGAATTGTATTGCGGTTGTGTATTATTGAGAATATTGTATTCTAAGAGAGGAGACTGTTAGATAAAGAAGATGAAGTTACAGTGGGTGTGTTGTAGGTTGTATCCCTTCATTTTGATGGATAATAATAATGAAAGACATGACAATTTTTGTAGTGGACGTAGCCCACATTGGGTGAACCATATATATCTTTGTCTCTATTGTATTGTGTATCTTCTCTATTTTATTTATGCATTTGATTTATTTTATTTCTCCGCGATCCTATTTTTCTAACAATTGGTATCAATGCGAAAGGTAATTCATAGGAATAGAGGGTTCTTGGTTCGAGTGGGAGCAATGGCGGAAGATGGAAAGTTTAGGGTTGATAAATTTAACGACAAAAACTAACAGTTATGGAAGATGCATATGGAAGATTATTTATATCAGAAGGATCTATTCCTACCATTGTGCAGAATAGAAAAGAAGACGACAACCATGAATGACAAAGAATGGGAGGTTCTTGACATAAAGGAACTAGAAACAATACGGCTAAGCCTGGCAACGTTGGTGGATTTCAATATTTCAAAATAAAATACAATGAAGGAGTTGATGGACGCATTCGCTAAACTATATGAAAAACCCTCGGCATCCAATGAGGTATTTCTAATGAAGAGATTATTTGATATGAAGATGTCAGAAGGTGGGTTTGTTGCATATCATTTAAATGAATTTAATATGGTTACTGATCAGCTAAGTTCTATAAAAGTGGACTTTGATGATGAGGTCAGGGCTCTTCTAATATGGTTCTCATTTCCATAAAGTTGGAACAACTTGGTCATGGATGTAAGTAACTTTGTCTCTGGTTCAAACACTCTAATATTTGACGATGTTGTTGGTGTTATCCTTAGAGAGGAAATGTGACGGAAAAGCACAGGTGAGACCTCAGGGAATGCATTAAACATGGAGAATATGGGAATAAAAAATAATATAGGAAAGGGCTCATGGAACCACGAGAATTATAAGAAGGGCAGATCCAAATCCATAACAGGAAAGATAGAGTGTTGGAATTGTGGGAAGAAAGAACATCTAGAGAAAGACTGTAGAGCTCCAAAGAAAAAAAGAGATGGACAACCAGAGAAAAATCAAGAAGCAAATGTAATAAGTTATGTGTTACAATATTCTTTGATTCTTTTTGTAGATAATATTTGTGAGTCTTGGGTAGTAGATTCAGGGGCTTCATTTCATACGAAACCTCATAGGAATTTTTTTCTATATTATGTTCAAGGTGATTTTGGACAGGTTCATTTGGGTGATGATGCACCATGCAAAATTGTTGGAATGGGAAAGGTACAAATAAAGAAAAATAATGGAAACCAATGGTTGTTGAAAAAGGTAAGACATGTTCCAGATCTAAGGAAAAGTCTAATTTCAACTGGGCAATTAACAAGTGAAGGTTGTATATCTATATTTATAGATAAGGCATGGAAGGTCACCAAAGGATCACTAGTGATAGAAAAAGGAGAGAAGGTAGGTAAATTGTATTTTGTAAATGTGTTGAACCTGCATAGAATAGATCTAGATAAACAATAATACATGCATTTGCAGAGAGAATTGGAGAAGGAAGAAGAAGGAGAGAAAGAATGGAAGAATTGTCATTAACCATTGTGAATAACGAATAATTTACACATGATATACTTTGTATAACTTAATGAGTTCGACTTGAGGTGAACCCATGCGCCATAGTGGTGGTCTAGAGTGATATAGACACACACCAGCAATTATAAGAGTTAATTTCCACCTATTCTAGTCTCTCAGGCAGTTACAAGACTGAACTGCCATCTAGTTGAGTTAACTAGTCAACTAGTCTTCAGTTAACTGACTGAACAAAGAGTAGTGAGGAGTTAACTCAGGGAATCAAGGCTAATGCGCCACTCTGGTGATGATACTAAGGAAAGTTTGAATTAGCATGGTGATTATCCCAATGTTGCATGGTGATGATCCCAATGCAACATCTAAACTCAACTCAACTAGTCAAACTGAAGTGTCAACTGAAAGAGAATATTCTCTAGGTGGAATATTCTCCCCTAAAATATAGGAGACTGGATAATGACTAATTATGACTAATAAACAAGGAATAAACTTAGGAAAAATAAATCCTAGATGTGTGTGAAGTAACTCCAACACCCCCTTGAACATCACTATGGTGAAAATAAAGATTGGGTCCCGGCAACTAGGCCATGTTAGGTACCCAAGTACAAACGATACACTGAAAAAAAAGTGAGGAAAGAGGAAAAACCTCATGGGAAACCCCCCCCTCAAGGTAAAATGTATGTAAAAAAAAGAACTACAGTTTCTAGGAAACTATGTCCTTCACTCCAAGACGACTTCGCAGAGAATCAAACTTCTGCTCAGTGAAGGTCTTGGTGAAGATGTTTGTCGTTTGTTTGGATGAAGGACAAAACTGTAAGTCAATGATCCCCTCATGTACTAAGTCCTGAATGTAGTGCATGTGGATCTCAATGTGCTTCATCCGCTGCCTCTGAACTGGATCTCTGTAGAACTTAGTTCTCTGGTTGTCACACCAGATGACGATCGACCGATGAAACTAAATGCCCAGATCAATGAGAAAATGTTGTAGCCACATAGCCTGAATGATTATGTTAGCTACCCCTTTGTACTCTGCCTCGACTGAATATAGAGAAATGGAAACCTGCTTCTTGCTCAACCAAAAGATAGGCCTAAAACCAAGACTGCGTGAGTAACCAGATGTGGACTTGTGATCAATGTTATTTCCAGCCCAGTTAGAATCAGTAAACCCTATGAGATATAATGTAGAGTGTGTTGCATAATGAATCCCAAAGGTGATGGTGCCCTGTATGTATCCAAGGATACGCTTTGCAACTTTCCAATGTAGCTCATGCGGCTCCTGCATGAACCTAGAAACTGTGCCAACTGCATATGAGAGGTCTGGTTTGGAGTGTGCGAGATACAACAAGATCCCCACTAACTGTCTGTACAGTGTGCTATCAACCAGTGGAGTCTCCCCACCATCCTCAAGTTTGACTCCTGATAGGAAAGGAGTCGGAGAAGACTTGTAGTCTGTCATGTGAAATCTCTCAAGGAGATCTCGTGCATACTTGGCTTCAGAGAGATTGATGCCTGATTCATCCTGACTGATCTCAAGTCCAAGGAAGAAGTGTAGTGGACCCATGTTCATCATCAAAAACATGTCATGAATAATCCTCTTGATTGCAACAATCGCTGAAGTTGAGCAACCGGTGATCAAAAAATCATCAACATACAGAACTAAAAGTAGAAGTGAATCAGTCATCCTGAGCATGTATACATTTGGGTATGATTTACAACATACAAAGTTTCATGAAAACAGGTAGGAGTCCATCTTGGCATACCATGCCCTCGGAGCCTGCTTGAGGCCATAAAGTGACTTCTGCAGTCGATGGACCAAAGATGAGTCCTGCATAAATCCATAGGGTTGCTCCATATAGATCTCCTCAGAGAGATCAGCGTGAAGAAATGCAATCTTCACATCCATTTGATAGATTTCCCATCCCTTGGCTACCACAATGGCAAGTACCAATCATATGGAATCCATATTCACTACTAGAGCGAAGGTCTCATCATAGTCAATACCATGAACCTGTTGAAAGCATTTGGCAACAAACCTGGCTTTGTATCTGCTGATTTGTCCATCCGCTGCGCTCTTGGTCCTGTAGACCCATCTGCATCTGAAAATTTTCCTCCTAGAAGGAAGGGGAACCAGATCCCAAGTCTATTTCTCGATGAGGGATTTGTACTCTTCTTGCATGGTGGATTCCCAAAAGGGATTTCCAACATCCTTGCCATAAGACTGTGGATCTAAAGACTGAACCAAGAAAAGATTCCTTCAAGGCAATGGTTCAGTGGTAGTGATTGCAATAGGAGGCTCCTAGAAATCAAATCGAGTCCTCCTAGTATCGGATGGATCACCGACGATATCCCCTGCATATTGAAGAGTAGTCTGTGCCCACTTGGGCCTCTGCTCTAGCTCTGCAACTACATCTGGATGCTCTGACTCTGCATCTAACTGTACTGACTCTGAATCTGAATCTGAATCATCTGAGTCCTCTACATCATAAATCTCATCTTAAGAAGAGTTGACATGTGCAGGCTCATCATCTCAGACAGGTGGAAGAGTGAAGGTGTATGCATGCAGCTGCTAAGGTACATGCGAGACACTTTCCTTGTATTGGAAACTATGCTCAATGATGAGCCAGTCCGAGGAAAGATAAATAATATGATATCCCTACACACTGTCAGGGTATCCAACAAAAATGAACTCAATTATCTATGGATCAAGTGCCTTCCTCTTTTTAGAGGGAATCTAGGCCCATGCACGAGAACCAAAAATGCGAAAGTGGGTCACTTCCGATTTGAGGCCGCTCCAAGCCTCGTAGGGGGTATTATCCTTGACAGATCTATGGGGAGATCTGTTTTGGATGTATGTTTCACATTTAAGTGCTTTGGCCCATAGTATCTATGGTAGTGACTTTGCATGCAACATGGAAGATGCCATCTCCTTTAGAGATCAGTTTTTCCGCTCAACAACTCCATTTTTCTGTGGAGTATAGGGAACTGTATGCTGCAAATGAATCCCTGCCTCATGGAAAAGATTGTGGATCTCATGATTCACATACTCTCCCCCATTATCAATTTAGAGGACTTTGATCTTCTTTTCGGACTGTGTCTCAACCAAGGCTTTGAAATCTTTGAGGTGTTGAAAGACCTCATATTTTTTCCTGAGAAAGTAGATCCAAGTAAAACGTGAGAAATCATGAAAAAAAATCAGAACAAACCTCACTTTGTTGATGGATGGATGCGGAAACAGATCTATAAGGCCACTGTGGATCAGATATAAAGGTGCATAAGCTCGCTGAGAATTTCCTTTGTCAAATTTCTCTTGAGGGTATTTCCCGAGAACACATCCCTCACATACTCCCTTGGAGAAATGGATGTCTGGTAGACCATCAACTAATTTTTCCTTGCTAAGCTATTGCATGTATCTGAAATTCAAATGTCCAAACCTTTTGTGCCATATCCTACTACTTTCATCAACATGAGTAATCAGTAAAGAAGAATCAAGTTCAATGAATTCAAAAAATGTATACAATAAAGACTGTTTATTTACCTCACCGGTAGAAACCCTAGAGTTGGTTTACATGTCATAGATTTCCATGATATTTGGTGTGAATACGACTTTCTTTCCGGTGCTAGAATTTGTCATCTGATATATGGAGAGAAGGTTGACATAAAGTTTGGGAACATGCAACACGTTCTCGAAGTTTCCATTGGTGAGTTCAATCCTTCCTTTGCCGATGACTTCGATAGAAGAGTTGTCCCCCATCAGAATAGGATGACCTTTGCATGCATCCAATGAAGAATAGACTTCTTCTGAGGTATCCATGTGATGTGATGCTCCTGAATCTACGATCCAAGCATCGGGAGAGGAGTTGATGGCAATCAAGGCATGGCTAGAATTTCCTTTCTTGCAATTCAAATCTTCTGGCTTCTTCTTCTTTGCACCCTCGGGGATGTGATCTCCAAGGTTGTTTTGTTGAAGTATTTGAGACATCAGATCTATTTGTTTTTGGATGCATGCAGATTCAGAATGGAATCCTTTGTGACAGTATGTTCATTTCTCTCCTTTTCTTCCCTTTTCTCCTTTGGATCTGGAGGCATCGGTGAAGGGTTTTGTGTACCCTTCCTTATTTGTATGTGCATGAGATTTCATCTTATATTTATCTTTATATTTCTAATATTTTTGTCTGCCATCATGCATAGTGAGTGCATGCGCCCTTGGGCCTTTGATTGTGCCCATGTTGATGAGCTTGGTTTTCTCTTGTGTCAGGGATTCAATAAAGTCCTCAAGAGAAGGCATCTTCCAGGTGGCTCCAAAGGCGAATATGACAGTATGGAATGTAGATATAAATACAAATAATTCAGGACCAAGATTGGAGAGAATGGTGAGAACCATTTGTTTCTCCTCCTTCGATTTATCAACCCCGCAAGCTTTGAGTTGCGATAGTAAATCCTTGAATTTTGTAAAGAAATATTGGATATTCTCGAATCTTTCTGGATCCAATGTGAGCAGCTCCACCTCCAACATGTGTCCCCTCATCTCATCCTATTTTCCAAATATCCCTTCCAAGATGGTCCAAGCTTCATTGGGAGTCTTACAGGAAGATATATGAAAAAGGAGATCATGAGAAATAAGACTGCAAATTGTTCCAAGTGCCTCATCCATGTGATTTAAGTACTTGGATTTTTCTATGGCTGATGTCGGCTCTGGATATGTATTCATGGTTAACCTATACAACCCTCTGGACTGGAGATGTATGGATATTTTCTCCTTCCATGCAAAATAGTTGTAAGGTGTAAGGATGAATTCTTTTTGGAATTCCATCTTTCTCCTGTCTTCAATCTTTTGTACCTGCAAAACATTTTGGTGTAGATTTTGCTTAGAATTCCATCTTCTCTGATACCATGTAAATGTGTTGGACCTGCACAGAATAGATCTAGATAAACAATAATACACACAGTTGCAGATAGAATTGGAGAAGGAAGAAGAAGGAGAGAAAGAATGGAAGAATTCTCATTAACCGTTGTGAATAATGAATAATTTACACATGATATACATTGTATAACTCAATGAGTTCGACTTGAGGTGAACCAATGTGCCATAGTGGTGGTCTAGAGTGATATAGACACACACCAATAGTTACAAGATTAAACTACCACCTATTATAGTCTCTTAGGTAGTTACAAGAGTGAATTGCCACCTAGTTGAGTTAACTAGTCAACTAGTCTTCAGTTAACTGACTGAAAAAAGAGTAGTGAGGAGTTAACTCAGGGAATCAAGGCTAATGTACCACTCTGGTGATGATAACAAGGCAAGGTCGAATTAGCATGGTGATGATTCCAATGTTGCATGGTGATGATTCCAATACAACATCTAAACTCAACTCAACTAGTCAAACTGAAGTGTCAACTGAAAGATAATATTCTCCATGTGGAATATTCTCCCCTAAAATATAGGAGACTGGATAATGACTAATTATGAATAATAAACAAGGAATAACCTTAGGAAAAATAAATCCTAGGTATGTGTGAATTAAATCCAACATATTTATGTACTAGTAATATTGATTCTTCTATCTCTTTAGCTTCTATAGGATTGGATACAACATGGTCGCATCATAGGCTTGGACACAAGAGTGAGAAGGGGATGTAGATATTTCAAAAAATAAATTTGTTTCCAAATACTAAACAAATTGATTTGGATTTCTATGAGCATTGTGTTTATGGAAAGCAAAAGAGAGTTAGATTTCTCAAGGTCGGAAAATAAAAGAAGAGTGAAAGGTTAGAGTTTGTGCATACATGTGTATGGGGACCAACTCAGGTACCATCTCTTGGTGTCTCTCATTATTATGTTACTTTTATTGATGATGCAACTAAATCAAATTGGGCTTATTGCAGTCGAAAAAAATTTGATGTTTTTGATACTTTTAAGAAATGGAAAACTGTGGTTAAGAATGAGACAGGAAAAAGGTTGAAGTGTCTCAGATCAGAAAATGGAGGTGAATATTGTAGCAAGGTGTTTGATGATTATTGTTCATACCATGGGATTCATAGAGAGAATATAGTTCCAAGAACACCAAAAGAAAATAGTGTGTCAGAAAGGATGAACAAGACCATCATGGAGCATGCAAGGAGTATGCGATTACATGTAGGGTTTACCTTACAGTTTTGGGCAGATGTTGTAGATACTTTTGTTTACTTGATAAACAGAGGACCTTCAATTTCTTTGGATGGTGGCATTACAGAGGAGGCATGGATAGGTAAAAAGGTAAACTATTCATTTATGAATACTTTTGGTTGTGAATCATTTGTCCATATTGATAAAGAAAATAGAACAAAGCTTGAAGAAAAATCCAAGAAGTGTACCTTTATTGGATATGGTGTTAATGATTTTGGTTATTGCTTATGGGATTATGAAAATTACAAAATAATTAGGAGTAGATATGTCATATTCAATGAGAAGTTCATGTATAAATATCAATTGCCAGGAAGGAAATAGGAAGAAGAAAAACCAGTATACACAGTACTTGATGAGTTTACTGAAAAAGAAATTCCAAAGGTACCATAAAATCAAAATGTACAACAACAGGAGAAAAAGGTACCTCAAACTCCTACAAGTGTTGTTAGAAGATCTACCAGGTTAAGTAGACCCCTTGGATGATACTCTCCTTCATTGTAATATTTATTGTTGACTGATTCTAGTGAACCGGAAATTTATGAAGAGGCAATGTAGGTAGACACTAAAAGTAAGTGGGAAGAAGGCATGAAAGAGGAAATGGATTCCTTGGAAAATAACCAGACTTGGAACTTGGTTCAGTTTCCTGTAGGAAAAAAAGCATTGCAAAATAAATGGGTTTACAAGTTGAAGGAAGAAGATGGAGAAAAAAAAGTTGTACAAGGCTAGACTTGTTGTAAATAGGTTTGCATAAAAGAAAGGTATAGATTTTGATGAAATATTTTCTCCTATTGTTAAAATGACTTCAATTAGGACTATTTTAAGTCTTGTGGTAGTAGAATATTTGCATCTTGAACAGTTAGATGTAAAAACAAATTTTCTCCATGGGGATTTGGATGAAGATATTTATATGCAGCAACCATAGGGGTATGAGGTCAAATTGAAGGAAAAGTTGGTATGCAGGTTGAAGAAGTGCTTGTATGGCATAAAGGAAGCTCCAAGGTAGTGGTATTTGAATTTTGACAGGTTTATGATAGAACAAGGTTATAGTAGATGTCATTTTGATCAGTGTGTTTATTTTAAAAGGCTAGAAAATGGAAGTTATATTATCTTGTTATTGTATGTAGATGACATGCTTGATGCAAGGTATAATATGGGGGATATATATGTGCTCAATAATAAATTATCTAATTCATTTGTAATGAAGGATTTGGGTGTTTCAAAAAAAGTACTTGGTATGAGAATAACAAGAGACATGAAAAATTGCAAATTGACATTGTCTCAGGGTGAGTACATAGAGAAGGTGTTGGAGAGGTTTAGAATGTAGAATGAAAAACTAGTTAGGACACCTTTGGACATCCATTTAAAATTAACTAAGGAATTGTGTCCCAAGACACATGAGGAGATAGAATGCATGTCCAGGGTCCTGTATTCATCAACAATTGGCATCTTGATGTATGTGATGGTTTGCACAAGATCATATATTGCACATGCATTGGGAGTAGTGATCAGGTATATGAACAATCCAGGTAAAGAACATTGGGAGGAAGTAAAGTGGATTCTCATGTATTTGAGAGGCACTTCTACTCATGCATTATGTTTTGGAGGTTCAAACATTATTCTACAGGGATAGGTTGATTCAGATATGGAAGATGATAAAGATAGCAGGAGGAGCACTACAGGGTGTTTTTTTATTGTAGGTGGAACAACAGTAAGTTGGATTTCAAAACTAAAAAATGTTGTTTCACTTTCAACAACATAAGCATAGTATGTTTTTTCCACAAAGGCTAGTAAAGAAATGATTTGGTTACAAATTTTTATGGAGGAATTGGGAAAGAAGCAAGAGAATAATAGGTTGTATAGTGAAAATGAGAGTGCCATCCATGTTGCAAAGAACTTAGCCTTCCATTCAAAGACTAAGCATATAAAAATCAGGTACCATTTCATACGATCCATCTTGGAAGATAGACATTTGAAGTTGGAAAAGATACATACTAGCTAGAATCCTACAGACATATTAACAAAGGGAGTAACCAAGGAAAAACTAAGTTCCTACTCAGTTTTAGTTGGTCTTCAAGCATGAAGGTGAAGATGAGAAATTTTCTAGGTCCAAGGTTGAGTATATTCCAACAAGTATAGCAGCAGTGGAGTTGTTCTGATTGGTCTTCAAGTGGGAGATTGTTGTTTGTGGAGACTGATTATGTTCCTGACTCGGAGGCTTGTTTCAATCATGCTTGGAACTCATTCCCTAACGGGGGGCTTTGGGGGAGATTTCCCCCCGAAAACTATTGCCAGGGGGGTCCAGGGGAGGGAAATGATAATTTTTGTAGCCCCCCCCCCCCAAGCAGGGGATTCAGGGGAAATGCCCCCGAAGTGAAATTTTGGGGAAAATTGCCTTGTAAAATATTCTAATTTCATAGTCAATCTAGACCATTCATTATAAGGTCAAAGATTTGACAATAGAAGTTATTTTAGGGATTTTTTCCCTAGAAGGAAACCCTCTTTTGTGAGGGAATTGTATTGTGGATGTGTATTATCGTGAATATTGTATTATGAGAGAGGAGTTTGTGAGAGAAAGAAGAGCAAGTCATAACAGGTGTGGTGTAGGTTGTATTCCTTCATTTTGATGGATAATAATAATGAAGGACCTGTAATTTCTCTGGTGGACATAGCCCACACAAGGTGAACCATGTATATTTATGTCTCTATTGTATTATGTATATTTTGTGTTTTATTTCTAGATTTGTTTTATTTTATTGCTCCACGATCCTATTTTTCTAACACATGTGTCTCATGATAACACACTATGACATTGGATATACACCACAATAGTTGTACCAATGGACACATTAACTCCACCTATCATTGGAGGTGTTGTAGGAGATCCTATATATATTCCATCAACACTTGGGTGTTCTATCCCTCTAGGTTATGATGAACTCTTTGGAGCACTCTAGTGCCTTTGTTTCCTCATCCCCTGGCATCTCGTCATCACCCCTACATAGGTTCCTAGGAATCCCATGTAGCATATTTGGGCCTACACACACATACACACACATACACACACAAATATATATCATTAGAATATTTTTTTAGTGACATGTCATATGTAAAAATTACATACCTCTAAAATTCATAAAAGTCAAATATAATAAAATTTTAAAAAAATTCTCATATGTATAAAAATGAGAGGGGGGAGCGAAATGAGATATTAATTTTGTTTTTAATATGAAGCAGTAGGTCACTTCTATCACCTTTGAACCAAGCACATGTATTTTATCAATCCTTCACAATTTTTATTTTAGTAATTCCTTAGGAATTGTACCATGATTATGAGTTGTTACATTCCTCCAATTAGTTACTCTTATAGTCACTATGGAGACGACATCAATGCCTCTTGTGTTGTTGGATTATATCATTGGTCCCTTTTGGTGTTTTTTTCTACTCAAGATACTATTGTGTTGTGCTTATGTTAAAAATATTTTTTATTCTAAGTCATCCATTCCTCATATTAATTGATTGTGCATGTTGGCCTTCCCTGTTATGAATTTGATCTCAGTTTGTTTTCATCACCAGTGTTTGCACTCATGCTAGTGTAGAAGGATTCATCATTTCCTTCTCATTTGCAAGTCGGTTCTCCTATTGACCATCACATATTTCTTTGAGAGGTAGACTTAGATTTGTAGCATCATGGAACTTACTTTCATCATTGCTTTGTGGCCTTGTGCACATCATCGATTTTCATTATTAATCACTAATTGAGTGGTTTTCCCCCATGTTTGATGAAAATACCTTTATTCACATAGAGGAAACCATTTTTACCTTGAATTTGACTTTTATCATTGGTGGAATTCCTTGCCTTTGTCAATAATATTTATCAGGGATTTTCATTGAGCATTATTTTCATCTAATGTGTTATCCCTCGAGATGTTCCAGACTATCAATGGAATGGAGACGAGGCACCCCAGGGGGTAAGACTCGGGGTGAATCTTAAATACAGGCTTGCAATAAGGAAAAATATGCAAAATTGGGTAAGTTTTCTCTCTCTCTCTCTCTTTCAATACTCTTGGCCCTCAAATATTCTCAACTCAGATAACAAAAACTCCTAGCTACAAGAGGAATATGCCAATGCGTATTTCATATTGAAACATAACGCAGGGGATAAATCTCATCGAGCCTGTTGTCTTTACTATATGTTTGTGCATGAGGCTAGTGATCAACAACTTTGGTTGTAAGAGACTCTTTAATTCCCCAAAGTGTTGACCATAAGAATGAGCTTATTATCTTTCTTTATAAACATCTTTGTTTGTGAGAAAACCATTCATTTAATCCAACACTACTTCTTGAAAGTGGATACAACTTGTCAGTTTCTTGATACCACCTCTAGTTTTCCAACTGATTTTACCTAGTAGAACTATTTTGACCACTAGAGTTAACATGTTGATAATACTATGAGGTGTGTTCTCTTTGTACAATTGAGCTTCTATCTAGATTCTTCTAAATGAATCAATTGGACCCTTGACTATTGCACTGGACACACTTAACCTTTGAACAGTTGAGGTTATTGGCTGGATGGAAGAATGTTTAGTTGTTTCCTCTCATCCACCACTACTCCTCAAAGAAGAGTAGCATTGACCAACTCTTTGAATATTTTTATTCAATATTCAATAGAGATATAGTCAATTGATACAACTAAACCTTAGGGTAGATTCTTGGATGTCCCTCTTCTCTCAAATTTAGTCGAATGATAAAAGAGAAGGAAATTCCTTCCTTCATGAATTGCTGAAAACACTCTCCAGACCTTGATAGCCATGATGGTTGATGGTATTCTCTTGAGGGAAGAGATTGTGTAGGTGGGTCATCTTTTATGACACATGGAATCTGAGTAACTCACCTTTAGAATCTAAATTACTCACAGTTTGGTTACTTCTATTCCTTAGGCTTCCTCTCATAAGGGTGGGACACATGCATATTGAGACACTTGATGGAGTGAAGTGATTCGCTACAACCACATTGGTATTCAAAGATGTGTGGCTTGTGTGGATTTGTGTGTGAAGGAAACGATCATTTTCCTTTATCAGCTATGAGTAACAGTATAATTATTTGTGAGGACACCTAGGCGTGAGGAAAAATTTCATGTTTTGTATTGTATTTTGTGTCAACTAATTTGGTAAACTGTCATATATCTCACACTCATTTGAAAAATCCTTTCTTATTCCCATTTATGAACACACTTTACTTCTTCTGTGGCTCAATTCCTTTAAAATTTTGAGAGGAGGTGCAAAAAATTGAATGATGTCACAATGATGTCATCATGGTCCCACAGACACATGGCAACTTCATATTGTTCCATGTTAGTTCTTATGTGGCATTAGATAAGTATATGTGTAGTTGATCTCAATATGTTGATAGGAGTTCACAATAGTACCCTTCTATACAAGTGGAAATATTGGACTAACTTTGACTAGGATACCTCTATTGTGACCTATGACGAGATTAGAATACTCTGGAAGGAAGCAAAGAAATGAAGGAAACCCTAGACAAGTTGTCGGCTGCAGAAATATATTTAAAATGAATTTATTAGTACCCAGAAGGAGAAGTCGGCCCCAGTAAACCTTCCCAGACTACTATAAATAGAGGGAACCAATTCTCATTATTCACATCACATCAGTTGCAGAGAGAGCTAGATCTGTGCAGGTGCAGTGGCAGCTTGTGGCCAAGTCTCTGGGAAAGTGTGCGCCATCTTCTAGGAGGGAATATCTGATCAGCTTGGTTTCTATTCTTGCTTGGTGCATTAGCCCCTCTTGTCTATTGGATTGCTACTAGGATTCTCTTCTCTGTCAAGGTCAAGGTGCTCGAAGGGTGGCTTCGGCCTATGGTTGGGTGACGAGGGTATCGTCAATTGTAGAACAAGCACAATCTTCTATATTCTAACAGGTTATGGGACCACACCGCCTTCATTCAGCCTAAAATGCTAGAAGGAAACATAGCCACTAGGATATTAAGCATGTTGAGGCACTGCCTCTAGGGTTACTACGAGAAGCAACTTCCAAAACACTGCAGCTAGGGTTACTAGCAGAAGCAGTTGCAGAAACCCTAAATCTTCGATCCGGCACCTTGTGATGGAGCATCTCGCTCAAGAAGAAGATATTCAGATGTACCCTAACTCAACACACCTCTTGGATCTCTCAAAAGATGGAAATGACGAAGTTGAAGTTTTGGATCAAGGAATGACCAGTTACCAGTCAACCGAAGACATGTGTGAAACAATCAGTCTTTTACACTACTCAGCACTTACTAGGACAATTGAATATGACATGTGGATAATCGATAGTGGAGATTCCAGGCACATGATGGGAGATCAAGCCAGACTCTCAAATATAAATGAGAGAAAGACATTGTACAAAGTAGAGCTTGGAGACAAAAGCACTTATCCCGTCGAAGGATTTGGACAAGCCTCCGTCAAGTTGGAATTAGGTAATCATGTTCACTTAAGCAATGTTTTATATGTACCTGGTTTAGAAAATAATCTTGTATCAATATCATGTCTAGAAGACAAAGGAAACATAATAGCATTCATGGATGGAAAGGTGTTATCATGGCATAAGAATTCCAGCATAGAGGATGCTAGGGTTATTGGAAGTCATGAAGGAAATCTGTATAGACTACTAGAACAAAATGAAGAAGCTCTAGTACATGACGAAGTCAACCCTAATGAGATTTGGCATAGAAGGTATGCTCATATCAATTATCAAGCATTACCCTTTCTCAGAAAAATGGTTGAAGGAATACCGGAATTTAAATCTACACATGAAGGAATCTGCAAGGGATGTTCCCTTGGGAAGAATATCAAGAAACCTTTCCCAAGAAGCAACAATAGATCTAAGCAAATCCTAGATCTAATACACTCAGATGTTTGCGGTCCAATGCCAGTTAGATCTCTAGGAGGATCTCTTTACTATGTAATCTTCATAGATGACTATTCAAGAAAGATGTGGCTATACCTATTGAAATCAAAAGACAAAGTATTCAACAAGTTCCAAGAATTCAAGGCAGAAATAGAAAACCTCACGAACAAGAAGATCAAGACATTAAGAATAGATAATGGAGGAGAATACACCTCGAAGGAGTTCTTTGCATTCTGCAAATTGACAGGGATTAGGAGGGAGCTGACTATTCCTCATAATCCTCAACAAAACAGTGTAGCAAAAAGAAAGAACAGATCTATCGAAGAAACAATAAAATCCTTATTGAATGATCAAGGTCTATCCATGTTTCTATGGGGAGAAGAAGCAATGACGACAATATATGTACAAAAAAAAATCTCTCATCGTATATTGAAGGACATGACACCAGAAGAAGCCTTCTCAGGTAAGAAACCAAATGTGGAAAACCTAAGAATATTTGGATGTCTAGTTTACTCTCATATTCCCAAAGACAAAAGGATAAACTAGAACCCTCGGGAAAGAAGGGGATATTTGTGGGATATAGTGATTCATCCAAAGCCTATAGAATATATATTCCAGAACAACACAAGGTCAAAGTTAGCAAAGACATAACATTCAATGAAATAATGGCCTTCAAGAAATCCATTGAAGAAATTACAGAAGAAGAAGAGCTTGAAGAACCTAATGAAGAAAACACAGAAAATGAAAATGACAAAAAGGATCAACCTGATCATCCTATGGAGACATGTGAAAACACTGATTCAGATATCATACCAAAGACCAAGAAATGACCATCTTGGCTTGAAGCTACATTACAAGATGCAGAAAGACTCAAGGTTCCAGAAGGATCATCCAGGAAGAGTAAAAGACCGAAAAGATTCTCAAGTTATGAAACATACATGACGAAGCTTCTAGATGAAGAACCTACCACATTTGAAGAAGCATTTCAAAAGGGAAAATGGAAAGAAGCTATGACAGAACAACATCAATCCATTATGAAAAATGAGGTATGGGAAATTGTACCTAGACCTAAGGAAAAATCCGTGGTAACCTCTGTTAGCAACAATAGTGGTATCGGGGAACAAAGGTATGCAGGTCTGTAAGATTGTGTGATAAGTGCCCAAGCGCAGCACACAGAAGAAATATGATTGGGGCCCAAGTCGAGAAAGCGAGCCTGATCATGGAAAAGAGAAGTGGAAAAAGCTCCATAGGAGGGTTTTATCGAGAATCAGGATATCGGAGATCCCGGGAGCGAGAGTTTGGTGCATTGCAGAATCGCGATACGTGATTTCCCGATCGGTGGGGAACAGTTGTAAATCGTGGAGGACAGGTGGCAAGCTTTGCGACGGGATCAGACCATTGACAAGTCAACGACCATGAGCCGTCGGGGATCGGGGAATCGTGAGTCTGGAGGACGTGTGCTCGTTGATATCGCAAACCGCGAAATCCCGATGGAGAATAGGGCCAAAAGCATATGGGAACGGTCACTTGGGCCAGGGCTTCGTCAGAAGAGATAGCACAGAAGGAGTCATCGGGGATCGAAGATTCGCGAGTCGGGAGGACTTGTGTATCGAGACATCAAAAACGTTGAAACCCCGACAAAGGTTTGGCCCAGGTCATATAATAGGAGGTCGTATGGGTCATAGTATAGCCAGGAAAGATAACCCATACATGCGCCCATTGGAGAATCAGTGATCGGGAATTCAAAGGGTCGAGAACTCCTGACGACGGGGAACGTGAAACCCTGAAACCCGATACAGAGTCAGGAAAAGCCGCGGATTTGGTGCCTGGTCATCAAGAAGAAGGCCTGGGGGAGGAGCATTGTCCACATTGACCAGTCAGGTTCTCCTTGCGGAAATCCAGCAATGCAGCTGATAGCCAAAGGTAGACTACCATGTCTCCCAAGAAGATATTTGATCAGTGCCTCTTAGGTCTCGATGAATCAGTTAATGCAAATGAAGAAGGTGGGTGATACATCATCTACTTCCTTAAATAGAAGGTGAGAAAGGAGCGTGTACAGAGACAGGATGTCAGTTCCTCCTAACGAAGATCGTGTCTGACAGACGACTGCATGGGCTTTCTTCCCAACGTCTCCATGCGTAGCCCAACAGAGAAGTTCCTCCATGTCAAGCATTGAATTCATGATATGATCGCGCCTTCAGCACCAGAGTCAGTTGGAAGTATATGTAGGCATTTTTGCCATTTTGTAAGAGATCGATGGTTGAGTAGAGCTCCCGGTTGTAAATTTTTAATGAAGCACTGTTAATCTGATTATGTATTAACTTTGGAGATTTCTTGCCTTATGAATGCTAGTTTCTTTCATGTCTTTGTTTACACTGTGTTAGAGTAGCTCGAAATTGGAGGATCCAGTCGAGCTGTAGCTATTATAGGATGATGTTGTAATGGATCACTTTAATAGTTACAGAGCCTCTAATCAGTTCATGTGATTTCTTCAACGCTGAATGACTTGGAATTGGAGGATCCAGTCAAGTCTTATATTCAGTTTCTTGAAGCCCTGAACCAGGAGGATCCGACGTTCAAAGTTTTTCCCTTACAAACCATTACAAGCATGTTGCCCAGAGTTGTTTGTTCTTTTCCTCCTAAGTCTTCCACCTGCTCATCTTTTAACCAACCCACTGGTTGAATTTAGGATTCCAGACCTCCTTTGTTCTTTGCATACCAGACTCGGTCCCTGAGTTAGAGTGATACCTCCTCAAGCCATTATCTCCATTTGATCACCCCTTATAAACAAATCGTGACATTAAACTAATGGGTGTCGGGCTCTGCTCCTGCAAGCAATCCAGGAGTGACTTCTAATGCTAACATTTCTGGCGCCGCTGCCGGGGACGGAATTGAAGATTTTCCCTGGGTAGAACGACATTCAGCCTCTGAATCCGAAGGTGCATCGGATCATCGGAGCCTTTCAAGATTGCTAATTTGCACCTGGCGACTCCATTGTGACGACTCCGCTGGGGAGAAATTGCTCTGTTAATTGTGGCTTTCAGAGGTAGGCATACGCGGTCTCACCCACAGCTGCCTCTAGCTACGCCTGAAACAGATCCAGAGGCGGTGCTCAGAAAGGGAAAGGCCTCTGAAGAAGAAGCGTCCATCACCAAGCCAGGTAATCCACCATATCCTTCTGTTGGAGCTCCTTTTTCTCCTCCTCAGTTATTTGACAGGCCTGTCTCTACAGTTCCCCGTTTCTTAAATTTTGGGAGTGTTCCTGTTGAGTTTTCCTCTCCTGGTCTGGGACCAAAAGGACAAGACTTTGCCACTCCCCTCTCCTTTGAAGATGTACCTTGGCGTAGACCCACGACCTCAAAATATTCCCACTCCTGCACAGGGAGGAGAACCTGTCGACTGGAGCTCGGTAGCATGTTCCTTGAATCACCTCTTATTTCCCACCCCACTCCGAGATTTACTCCCGCTAGCCCCTTCGCGAACTCCTTCTCCTCCCAACTCTCCTCCACCTAACATTCCTATGGCCGGTGCTAACCCCCCTATGACCAGGATGGAGGCCATTATAGCCGCTAGGTATGCTCCCCTCGTGCTACTGCAACCTCTCAATGCCCTCCCAACAGATGGTTAGCTCAAACAGCTACCCAAATTCATGGGTGAGGGGGACGTAACTGCAGATGAGCACCTAGAAGCCTTTTACAGTTTCACAGATGACAATGTCATCATGCATGCAGACGTATGGATGAGGATTTTTGTCCACAGTCTCTAGGAAGAGGCTAGAAAATGGTTCAAGGCCCTGCCTCCTGGATCCATTGATGGGATCGAAGCTTTAGATAATTCCTTTTTAAGACAGTGGGGAGATAAGAAAGACTTCATGTATTACATGACAGAGTTTGGTTCTTTGAAGAGAAAGGAAGGAGATTCTGTCTCCGATTTCTCCAAGAGATTTAATAAAATGTACAACAAAATCCCTGTTGAGATAAAACCCTCTGAAGCCTCCGCAAAGATTACTTATGCTAGCGCCTTTGATCCCGATTTCTGTCTCTTGTTGAGGGAAAGAAGAGCCACTACTCTGGCTCAGATGCAGGATGCAGCCGTGGAAGTAGAGTCTAATATATTGGTTGTTGATCGACTCAGGCATGCCGCTGGTAGGAGCATATCCAGGCAGAGGCCTGAAGCTGCCTCATCTAGTTCTTCTCCCCTGCCCTTTCAGGTAGATGAGACAACTAGAACGCTAAAATCGCTCACTGCCAAGATAGAAAGGTTGGAATTAGAGGGGAAGCCCATATATAGAAATCCCCAGAACGCTGATAATAGAGGTTTCAGATGAGCTGATAACCATGGGCCATGGGCCTTCCTGAGGGAACAAAAAGACACAGAAGACCAGAGAATTCAGGCCCCTTTCCAGAACAACTTCATGGCCAATGAGGAAGAAAGAGAAACAGGTGAGCTTGACCCTGAAATTCACTGCTTAGAAGACACTCCTCCTTTTCCTCATCTCACTCAAACAGCTTACGAGGAGTCTCTCATGGATAGTCAACTAAATGAATTGAGCAATGGAGACAAGGCTAGCGGCGGCCGAGGCAGGTACAACCTGAGGTCCAATAGAAAGACAACAACACCTGATATTCCTGAGAAGTACACTAGAGAAGAAAGGCCTACTAACGTAGCAACAGATGGTCACAGAGGTAGGACGGCCCAACCCCTCTCTCCTGTTGTCCATAATCATGTTCCTGAAGTAAAAGAAATTCCAAAGCCTACATCTTCTTTTAACTTCGAGCATGAGATCCAAAAGATCAGGATCCCTGTGCCCCTCACTGAGCTGATTAAACATGATG
>ML781906.1:821272-856424 GCA_009831015.1 Picea engelmannii | reverse complement strand
TAAGTACATCATCCTTTTTCTCTTGTCCATTCAATACTTTAGAACTAGGGAAAGAGTAGTATTCTGTCACGGTTTGTTCCAGATCCGGGTGGATCTGTGGAGATTGGTCTGTGTCCGCACTCACGAATTTATCCTTGAACAAGGTTTGTGCCTAACTTTGCTGAGGGGGTAAAGGTTATAACAACCATGTTAAAGAAAGAGAATGAAGTAAGGTGGACCCCTCAATCGTGGCATTCCTTTGAACAAATAAAGAAAGCCCTGACTGAAGCTCCTGTGCTTATCAGTCCTGACTACTCGAAGGATTTCCTTGTTTTCTCCTTTGCCTCACCTGACACAGTGGCCGTTGTTCTATTACAGACAAATAGTAGTGGGTTAGAACAACCTATTGCTTATTTCAGCCGAGCATTGAGGGATGCCGAAGTCAAGTATGACACTATGGAGAAGCAAGCTTATGCTTTAGTGAAAGCTCTCAAATATTTTAGAACCTACATCCTGCAGTCAAGGATCATCGCCTATGTCCCCTCGGCTTCTGTTAAAGAAATTCTTATTCAGCCCGACATAGACAGGAGAAGGAGTAAATGGATATCCAAAATCCTGGAATTCGACCTGGAAATAAGGCCCACCAAATTGATCAAAGGGCAAGGTTTAGCCAAACTGTTGGCTGAAGCAAATTGCCAAGCTTTGGGGATAAGTTTCATCAACGAATGTTCAGGTATTCAGTAGGATCGGCTATCTGACATAGATCATCGAAGGGAGCCCCCATTGGCTCAATTTCCTTGGTATAAGGATGTCATATACTTTTTGCAGGAGCTGCGACCTCAAGACGACCTGAAAAGAAGCAAATCAAGAGCTCTGAATCTCAAAGCAGTTAAATACTGCCTGATCGATAAAGTGTTATATTGGAAAGACCCGCTGGGGGTGATTTTAAAATGCATAAGTCCACCAGAGGCTGAGATGATCGTGGCTGAATTTCACAGCGGCCTGTGTGGAGGGCACCATTTCTGGAGATCCACAGCCCACAAAATCCTCAGGGCTGGCTACTACTGGCCTACCGTGTTCACTGATGTCTACAAAAGGGTTAGAGCCTGCATCAAATGTCAAAAATTTGCAGGAAAGCAGCAGCTCAGGTCTCTGCCGTTAAATCCAGTGGTGATTTCAGGGCCTTTTCAGTAGTGGGGCCTAGATTTCATTGGAGATATTCACCCTCCCTCCAGTGGGCAACACAGGTGGATTCTGACCGCTACGGATTTCTTTACCAAGTGGATTGAATCCATTCCCACCAGGAGTGCTTCCCACAAGGTAATCATTGGATTCTTGGAGGACCTCATCATAAGGTTCGGCTACCCAAATAAGGTTGTCACTGATAATGCAGTTGCTTTCAGTTCTAAACCACTAGCCAAGTTCTGTGAATAGTTCGGGATCAAATTGATTCACTCCACCCCATATTATCCACAGGGCAATGGTTTAGCAGAGTCCTCCAACAAAAGTTTAATAAGGATTATCAAAAGGTTGTTGGAAGACAACAAAAAGGCTTGGAATTCAAAGTTGAAATTCGCCCTATGGGCTGATCGGGTGACTAGGAAGAGATCTATAGGGATTTCCCCTTTCCAGTTAGTCTACGGAGCGGAAGATGTCTTCCCTTCTCATCTAGCCTTACCCGTAGCGAAATTCTTCCAGGATCATCAAGAAGATCCAAATGATATGATCAGAAGGATTCATCAGCTAATAGAGGTCCAGCAGGCCAGAGAGCAGACAGTGGACAGAATTCAAGACCATCAGCAAAAGATCAAGCAAGTCTTTGATAAGAAGGCCAAGAAGGAGCGGTTCCAGATAGGAGACTTGGTGCTGAAATGGGATGCTCCTAAACAAGATAAGGGCAAACACATCAAATTTGAAGCCCTGTGGATTGGGCCTTTCAGAATCTCTGAGATTTTCTCCAACAACACATACAGGTTGCGAGATTTGGAAGGTGGAGAAGTTTTTAGCAGCCTAGTGAATGGGCATTTCATGAAGACATGTCTTGTCTGAGCCTCCAGTGGCTCTTTGGTTTGTAAATATTGTCCTTTGTTTATTAGTTTGATCTCGTTTTTATTTTTGCGGCCTAATAATGACTCCATAGCCCAACAGCAAGACACTGGAACTGCAAATGAGTCCTTAGAGCATCACAGGGACGACTCTATCCCCCATGGAGCCTAATGTTAGCAACAATAGTGGTATCGGGGAACAAAGGTACGCAGGTCTGGAAGATTGCGCGATAAGTGCCCAAGCGCAGCACAAAGAAGAAATCTGCTTGGGGCCCAAGTCGAGCAAGCGAACCTGATCATGGACAAGAGAAGTGGAAAAATCTACACAGGAGGGTTTTATCGAGAATCAGGATATCAGAGATCCCGGGAGCGAGAGTTTGGTGCATTGCAGAATCACGATACGCGATTTCCCGATTGGTGGGGAACAGCTGTAAATCGTGGAGGACAGGTGGCAAGCTTTGCGATGGGAGAAAACCATTGACAAGTCAACGACCATGAGCCGTCAGGGATCGGGGAATCGCGAGTCTAGAGGACGTGTGCTCATTGATATCGCAAACCACAAAATCCCGATGGAGAATAGGGCCGAAGGCATATGGGAACGGTCACTTGGGCCATGGCTTCGTCAGAAGAGCTAGCACAGAAGGAGTCATCGGGGATCGAAGATTCGCGAGTCGGGAGGACTTCTGTATCGAGACATCAAAAATGTCGAAACCCCGACAAAGGTTTGGCCCAGGTCATATAATAGGAGGTCGTATGGGTCATAGTATAGCCAGGACGGATAACCCATACATGCGCCCATCGGAGAATCAGTGATCGAGAATTCAAAGGGTCGAGAACTCCTGACGATGGTGAACGCGAAACCCTGAAACCCGATACAGAGTCGGGAAAAGCCACGGATTTGGCGCCTGGTCATCAAGAAGAAGGCCTGGGGGAGGAGAATTATCCACATTGACCAGTCGGGTTATCCTTGCAGAAATCCAGCAACGCAGCTGACAACCAAAGGTAGACTACCACGTCTCCCAAGCGGATATTTGATCAGTGCCTCTCAGGTCCCAATGAATCAGTTAATGAAAATGAAGAAGGTGGGTGATACATCATCTCCTTCCTTAAATAGAAGGTTAGAAAGGAGCGTGTATAGAGACAGGCTGTCAGTTCCTCCTAACGAAGATCGCGTCTGACAGACGACTGCATGGGCTTTCTGCGCAACGTCTGCATGCGTAGCCCAACAGAGAAGTTCCTCCATGTCAAGCATTGAATTCATGATATGATCGCGCCTTTAGCGCCGGAGTCAGTTGGAAGTATATGTAGGCATTTTTTCCATTTTGTAAGAGATCGATGGTTGAGCAGAGCTCCCGGTTGTAAAATTTTAATGAAGCACTGCTAATCTGATTATGTATGAACTTTGGAGATTTCTTTCCTTATGAATGCCAGTTTCTTTCATGTCTTTGTTTACACTGTGTTAGAGCAGCTCGGAATTGGAGGATCCAGTCGAGCTGTAGCTATTATAGGATGATGTTGTAATGGATCACTGTAATAGTTATGGAGCCTCTAATCAGTTCATGTGATTTCTTCAATGCTGAATGACTTGGAATTGGAGGATCCAGTCAAGTCTTATATTCAGTTTCTTGAAGCCCTGAACCAGGAGGATCCGACGTTCAGAGTTTTTCCCTTACAAACCGCTGCAAGCCTGTTGCCTGGAGCTGTTTGTTCTTTTCCTCCTAAGTCTTCCACCTGCTCATCTTTTAACCAACCCACTGGCTGAAGTTAGGATTCTAGACCTCCTTTGTTCTTTGCGTACCAGACTCAATCACTGAGTTAGAGTGATACCTCCTCGAGCCATTATCTCCATTTGATCACCCCTTATAAACAAATCATGACATTAAACTGATGGGCGTCGGGCTCTGCTCCTGCAAGAAATCCAGGAGTGACTTCTGACGCTAACAACCTCAAACTGGGTATACAAGATTAAACATGCAGCAGACAGAAGCATGGATAAATACAAGGCAAGATTCGTGGCCAGAGGGTTCTCCCAGAAGGAGGGTAAAGATTATGATGAAACATTTTCTCCGATGGCTAGGTATACCTCCATCAGAGCTATCATATCTCTTACCGCTTCCATGGGATGGAATCTATATCAGATGTATGTAAAGACAACTTTTTTGAATGGAGCAATTGAAGAAGAAGTATATATTGAAAAACCTCAAGGGTTTGAGGTACATTCCAGAGACACTCACATTTGCAGACTAAAGAAAGCTCTATATGGACTCAAGCAAGCTCCAAGGGCTTGCTATGCCAAAATGGACAACTATCTAACAAGACTTGATTTCTCCAAGAGTCATGCAGATCCAAACCTTTATTACAAAGTCATGGATAACGCACCTATGATTCTACTAATATATGTTGACGATATATTCATAATAGGTGAATAATCTCTCATTATCTAGTGCAAGAAGGAATTAGCCTCTGAATTTGATATGAAATATCTAGGTCTCATGCATTATTACTTGGAACTAGAAGTATGACAGAAGCGTGGTGAAGTATTCCTTGGACAAGGAAAGTACGCAATAAATATCCTTCATAAGTTTGGAATGATGGACTGTAAGTCCATGGACACTCCTATGAATGCGGATATAAGAAAAGTGAAAGTCCCAAATTCCGATCCAGTAGATCCATCTCTATATCTACAGCTAATTGGATCATTGATGTATTTGGTAAATACTCAACCAGGTATTTGCTTTGTTGTAAATACATTAAGTCAGTTCCAGGTGGAACCTAGACAAGAGAATTGCATAGTTGCAAAGCATGTCCTAAGATATATCCATGGGACAATAAACTATGGCTTGAGATATATCGCATCCAGTGATATCCAACCTCATGGATTCATAGACTCTGATTGGATAGGAAGTGCAGAAGACAGAAAGAGTACTTCAGGTATGTGTTTCATCTTGGGCTCTGCTATGATATCTTGGGGCAGTAGGAAATAGAAGTCTGTTGCACTCATCACATCAGAAGTAGATTATATGGAAGCATGTGAAGTATGCACAAAAGTAGTATGGCTAAGGAAGTTAATCTCCAATTTATTTGATCAGATTCCAGAATCGACCATAATATATTGTGATAATTAGAGTTGTATAAGATTATCAAAACATCTAGTGTTTCATGAAAGGTCGAAACACATTGAGATCAAATGTTAATTTATTCGAGATAAATTCTAGGAGGGAGAGGTAAATCTCGAGTATATCCCCACTGATGAGAAGACAACAAACATCCTGACAAAACCTCTATCCAGAATTAAGTTTGCATATTTCTGAGAGAAGATGGGGATCGTGGAAATAACTCCCTTAGCTTAAAGGGAAGATTCTCCAAGTTAGGAGAAAGTACTGAAAAATATTATTGAAAACATTTATTTTTGTGACTAAATGACTCTAGATTAGGAGGGAGCACTAAAATATTATTTATCTTTGTAATTGAAAAATAGTCAGATTGGACAGATTCTTTCATGTTCGGAAAGTGGATTGAGATTTCTGATAGATAGTGACTTCCCATTGTGGTTAACATGGGAGGTAGTCTGATTGTTGATGTATCATAGACAACGACTTCCCATTCTGGTTAACATGGGGAGTGGTCTAGGGCAGTCTCTCTTCTTGAGGGTTACTCAAGAAGACTGGCCCGCCTCACCGGACAATGATTTCTCATTGTGGTTAACATGATGAATGGTTTGTTTTGGATGTTGATACAGGACAGTCTTTTCCTCTTGTGTTTAATGGAGGAAATGGTCTGGACATTCATTCCTTAGGGTTTATACATTTTCTCTAGGGTGCACTTTTATTAGTGTAGGAGGAATGGTCCAGGCTCAACAATCAGGGACAGTCATTCCTTAGGGTTTATACATTCTCTCCAGGGTGCATTTGGATTAGTGTAGGAGGAATGGCCCAGGGTGAGGAATGGTCCAGGTTCAAAAATCAGAAACAATCCTTCTTCCTTGTTTGAGAAGAATAGGGCAGATAGCCCATTGCTAATGTTCTATACTAAGGGAAGATATTCTTTCAGATCTTACAAACGTGAGTGAAAGATTGGCCCAGATGATTCAATTTATTTTTAACAATATTTTTTGTGTAGGTTGTCATCAGATGATTACTATGGAGACTATCTGTCTCCAGATAGTAGATATATAGTATTGTGGTGGATATGTTTCACCGGTTGTGACTATGTGTCACTATTTGAGTAGTTATGTATTACCATGAATAGACACAATTGTGTTCTATAAATTAAATTTGTACCAGTTGTCATAGGATATTATCCAGTTGGATAATAATAACGGTGCTCATGTTGCTACCAGTTGAATGGTTTGTTTTTCTCAAGACCATACCTCCCTAGCTAGGAGGGAGTGTTAATATTATGGTAGCTTTGATAGGTATGAACCTCTATTGTGACCTATGACGAGATTAGAATACTCCGGAAGGAAGCAAAGAAATGAAGGAAACCCTAGACAACTTGTTGGCTACAGAAATATATTTAAAATGAATTTATTAGTACCCAGAAGGAGAAGTCGGCCCTAGTAAACCTGTCTAGACTACTATAAATACAGGGCACCAATTCTCATTATTCACCTCACAGCAGTTGCAGAGAGAGCTAGATCTACGCAGGTGCAGTGGCAATTTGTGCGCAAGTCTCTGGGAAAGTGTGCGCCAGCTTCTAGGAGGGAATATATGATCAGCTTGGTTTCTGATCTTGCTTGGTGCATTAGCCTCTCTTGGCTATTGGATTGCTACCAGGATTCTCTTCTCTATCAAGGTCAAGGTGCTCGGAGGGTGGCTTCATCCTATGGTTGGGTGACGAGGGTATCATCAATGGTAAAACGAGCACAATCTTCTATATTCTAACAATAATCTCAACCAACCTGCATATGGTGATAGGGTCAAATATGGCACTAACATCGACTCCATTGGGGACAACATACCCATGTGGTCTGCTGAGAACTGTAAACCAAGTGCCTTCCTTTGTTGATTTATGGAGTCTAATTTTAAAATGATAAGCCCCCATGCACCCTAAAATTGATCTGATAGGTGAAAAACAATGCTCAACAACTTACAATGTTACAACCCTACCTACTTTCTTGTGTAATAAATGGTGAATGAAGTATAATTAAAAATACATGCAAAGTAATGGAAACAGATTTATTTATGTACATGGTAAGAAATTTTTGCAAGATTTGATACTACAAGAAGTTTTAAGGAACCTCCCGTTTATAGGATCCCCAAAAAACTCTCCATCCAATTGAGCAAATATGTGTGTGTTGTTATCTTGATCTACAACAACCTGGAAGGGTCCAATCTAGAGATTGTTGAATTTTCCATGTATTCATTTTTCTTCCCTTCTGACATCCCACTTTAGGACCATATCTCCTATCATGAAGCTTCTTTCTTTAGTCCTCTTGTCAAAAATTTATTTCATTCTTGCTTGGTAAGCTTGGGATTTTATCTGCACTTGTTCTCTTATTTTTTGAACTTCAATCAACTAGCTAATTCTTCTCTGCATATCATCTAATTCTGCCTCCTCATATTGTAGTAATTTCATCACACGAAGGCTGAGTTGGATAGGAAAAATGTCTTCCAATACATACATCAGCTGAAACGGAAAATTTCCTATGTATTTGTTTATGCTTACTTTGTCTTCCCAAACTGCATATTCCAGGTGGAAATCCCATGCTTCTTTATTTTGGGACAACATTTTATTGATAATCTTGATGAGATTCTTATTAGAGGACTCATCCAAGCCATTTCCTTGTGGATAATAATCTATAGAGTGCCCAAGCTCTATGTTATAATTTTGAAAAAAATACATTAGCTTGGAATATTTTGAAGGCTTGTGCATTATTTGTTATGATCTTCCTTGGGCACCCAAATCTGGCCAAAATGTTATCTTCAAAGAACTTAATGATGAATGTGTTAGTTTCTTCCCTTGTGGGGATGGATTCTAACAACTTAGTGAAATAATCAGTGGCTGTTAAAATCCACCAATGTTTCCCACTTGAATTTGGATTGATTTCACCAATGAAATCCATTCCTCATTGTTGAAAAGGTGTCTCTGTTTTAATAGTTCAGAGTGGAAGAGGTTGTAATTTTTTTTTTCCTGCAAACATTTGGTATTCCACACAATGTCTAACCATGCAATTCATATTAGAAAACAATGAGGGCCAATAATAACCATACCCAATGATCTTATATGTAGTATCCCTCCAAACATGGTGACCCCCATATATCTCCCAAAAAAAATTTTCTCCCAAAACACAATATTTCATAGCCTTGAGTTTAATGGATCTAGCCTTAGATTTATCCCATGCTAGTGGGTAGGTTAAATTTTGTAGGTAAAAAATCACATCCTTGTACCAGTCAGATTCAAAAAACTTAGAGATTACCTTCAAACATGGTTCACGTGTTTCATATTTTTCAAGTTCTATTGCCATGATTCTTATTGATGGAGAATTTATGTTCAAATCCCTACAATTTTATTCAACTAGGATTTTGGCAACTCCCTGTCCCTTTATCAACTTGGTGGGTTTGATCTCCAAATCATACTCCTGAATTTTGGCAATCCATTTATCCCTTCTTCCTTCACTATCAGGTTGTGAGAGGATGTCTTTTATTGCACTAATGGGTACATAAGAAAATTTCTTAGAGTGAAATATATGATCTCTAAATTCTTTTAGCACCTTCCCCAAGGAATATGCTTGTTTTTTCTAGGTTTCTATATATCCGTTCAACATCTCTTAAATATCTATTGAAGGAGGCTATGTGTTTCTCTTGATTTTCTTCACTTTTTTGCAACAACACAACAATTATGGTATTGTCTGAAGAAAAAGAGAAGATGACAAGCTCTTTATCATATTTTGGGATGACCAAGACTGGAGACTCTCCTAATGCCTCTTTGATCTGTTGAAAGGAGTCCTTAGCTTCAGGAGTCCATTTCACATCATGGTATTTCTTTAACATGTTAGTGATGCACTTTACTATTTTAACAAAATTTGGGATGAATATCCTCAAGAAATTGATTCTTCCCAGGAAGGATTGTATTTCTTTCTTGTTCCTTGGTGGGGTAATTTTTTTGATGGCCTCTACTCTCTCAATATCTATATTTATTACTTCTTAAGATACTATATGGCCCAATATCTTTCCTTCTATCATAGAAAAATAATACTTCTTAGAATTTAGAGACAAGACACATTTTCTGCACTTCACAAAGGTCTGCCTTAAATGCTTGATGTGGTCCTCATCTATCTTCGAGAGTACAGTCATGTCATCAAGGTAGATAACAATGAATCTATCCTTTTCGCCCACAAATGTTATATCCATATCTCTTTGAAATGTGGCTCTTGAATTAATCAAACCAGAAGGAATTTTTATCATACATGAAAGTCCCCCATGGTGTTGTGAAGGTTGTATTTTTCCTATCTTTAAGATGCATTTCCACTTGGTTGTATCCTGAGAAACCATCCATCATGAATATATTATTTTCTCCCACTATTTTCTGTAGTATGTGATTCATCTTGGGAAAATGGTAGTTATCTTTTAGTGAGAATTTATTTAGGTTCCTGAAATTCACACAGAGCCTTTTTTCTCCACTCTTTTCCTGTCTAGAACCAAATTTTCTACCCATTCAAAATATCTAAGGGGAATTATGATATGAGCATCTAGTAAATTCCTCACTTCCTTCTCAATGGTAGGAAACAAAGGAGGGTTAAGTTGCCTAATTTTCTACCTGAAGGGTTTGGTACCAGGCTTGAGGGGTATTCTATGTTGTATGATGTTGGTAACATAAGTTTTCAAGTTTTCATATTTCCAGGAAAAAACATCCATGTATTCTTTGAACAACTACAAGTATTTTTCCTTATATTCAACAGGAATCTCTTTTTACAACTTCATGTATTTAGGTTCTTCCTCAGTCCCTATATTACAATATCCAGTCTTGTCATATTTAGGAAGGATTGTTGGCTTCACAGGTACATAATTTCTATCAAGCAACTAATCTAAGGGTATTGTTCCTTTGGTAATAAAATTATTCTTGAGTTGAAGGACCTAATGCTCAACCATGTAACTCATTGAACTTAGGAGTAATTTCAATTTATTATTCAATCATTGGTTCAAACTCTTCTTCATCATCTAAATCAATATGAGTATTTGAAAATTCATCTATTACCTCCATGAACTTCTTGATTTGCTGGTCATCCTCAAAAACTTTTCAGTATTTGATGTTTCCAGGGATGGATGGTTTATACCTCATCTAAATTTCATATTCCACTTGGGGAATGGCTGGTGTTTTAAAATACTTGATGCTACTACAAAGAATCATCTTGTTGGTTAAATTATCTTAACACAATAGAAATATTAAAGGATTCATAAAAATTATCAATCAAGTCCCATACTTGATTCTTATACTCCCTCATTCTAGGATGTCTAGTCTAGTAGGAAGCTCTAATTTGCTGCACGACTATCTTTGAATCTCCAAATGCTACTATCTTGGTACTTTGAATTTTTATTGCTTCTTCCAAGCCTAGAATCAAGGCTCCATATTCAGCTACATTATTGGTGGCATCGAACTCTAGTTTGTATGAAAAATGTACTTATTTTTTGTTGGGGGAAATGAGTACTACATCATCTCCCACTCCTTCTTTTGAATACACCCCATCAAAAAATATTTTCCATATACCATCTACTTCATTAGCAGATCTTACCAAAGGATCTGTGAGTGTTAAGGATTATTTTTATTCTTCATTTACTGTGAGGATACAATATCCAATATCTTCATCAACAACATATATGGGATGGTTTACAGGGTTGTTCTAGTCACTCACCACATAAGAAAACTTTGGCTCTATGTAAAAACTTATGTTTTCACCTCCAAATACTGGTATAGTGGCATAATTCATGTCCCTTTTCATTGTACCTCCCATATAACATGTCCATGTTCTTGACAACAACATTCCATAATTAGCAGGCACATCAACCACCACCACATCCATCATGATGCTCTTGACAGGAAATTGAGCCAAAGTAACTACCATGTCGTTAATCAATCCATCACACTTCTTTCCTAGAATCAAATGAATATAGGTCATGATATGGTTTGGTTATTTACAATCCCAAATTTTCAATGACTACTTTGGGCATGAGGTTATGTGATGCCCTAGAATCAAGCATACAATTGTGCAACATTTTGTCATGAATATTCAATGTTACATAGAAAGGTGCAATAGGTTCTTATGTGTCATCTATATGAGTGCCAAAAACTATTGTGGGGGGCTCATCTTGTACATTTAATGTATCAATATGGCTTTCTAATCATTTTCCTTGTATGGCCTTCTCAACTTTCTTATGATATGAAGTATTCTTAGCCAATTCCACCAATGGTATCAAGATTTTGAACTTATACAATTCATTTTGAATGTTAAAAGGTTGAACTGATTCCTCAAGTTCTTTAATTTATTTTTATCTTTTTGAAAGTTCCAAAATCTCATTAGCCTTGGGAATATCAGTAAGTTATTTGAATTTAGCATTGATATGACTTGGACTAGGGTTCTTAGGTTGAGGCTGAATGTCTTGGATAGATTATTTATACCTAGGCTTAAGATCGTATTTTTTGTGCTTTTCATCCTGCAGTGCATCAACAAAGATCATGTACTAAGATAAGGATAAAACATCTTGGCTTGGTTCACTTCTAGAGACCTGCTTCCCAAGATTTAAAGAATATTCATAGTCATTTGCTGTTCGGAGCATGACATTATTCTCATCTTGAAGCAGGTGTACTTCCTCTATATTTTTAACATATCCCACATCCATGACTTCTTCAACCATGTTATTTTTGTTGTTGGTATTCACATGGGGTTGGATGGGTTGTTCATCCTTCCTTTTTTCCCTCCTCATGAGTTGAGGATTAAAAGGTCTTCTAAACTGATTGGGATTTCTCATGCCTCCCTTTTGGGGGGATTGGTCTGCATTGTTATTTTCCATCTCGAGCCTTGACATATTATTTGTTAGGTTTATGATCATTCTGGACATTTCATCCACCTTGGCCTCATGAGAATATTTATTGGGATCATATGTACCACATTATTCTCTAGTATTTTTGTTCTCTACTTGATCTTGATTTAGTTTCATTACAAGAAAAGTAAAAAGTATTCTCTCCCTCAATACCATGGCAAAGTCAACATCAAATGCACCAATGTATGTAACTTTGGTTGTTGCTTATGAAGGCGTTATGTCTCTAGGGATATTGTTATATAACCTGTTAAATATTCTATTAAAATCAACAACATGCTCACTATATCTCTTCTTCAGTGATCCAAACTCAATTAGGTAGTATATATTCTCTTTTTTCTTCCCATTGTCTCATAAAATCATATTCTAGAGCCTTCCATTTATCAATTGAATCAATGGGAAGTTCTCTACACCATTTTCTAACATCTCCCTCTAAATTTTGGACAAAAATCCTCATAAAGACATTGTCATGCTCCAAAAACAGGTTTTTTGTGAAGTCTTGAAAGGCCACTATGTTTTCTTTGGAAAAATGAGTCTTTTCTCCATCATACTTGGGAAAACTATTCAGGTAATTATCAGGGAGATCATGGACATGTTGGGGTAATTTCAATGGGACATATCTAGCAGTGACCCAAGGGTTTAAAGGTGGTGGGGGAGGTTGGTTTCCCCCTACTCTTCCTCCACCTAAGCCATCCATAAGGTTTTTCATGATTAGGCTATTATATTCAAAGGATAGAGGAGCTATAGAATCTTCAAGAAGGGTAGCAAGGAAGAACTCACTTCTTGACATAATTCTAGTGGTGAATCTTGCATATCTATCACAGGTTATAAAGGAAATTTTTAATTAGAATGTACCTCTACAGGAATATAAACTAGATCTATATATTCAACACTTCAATGAACAACAGAAGGAGAGGTTTCTAAATTAGGTTTCCCTGAAGAATAGGAGATTTAGCATTTTCTGATGTTTCTCCAGGACACAAGCATTTTTGGATTTGAGTATATGGGAACCTGCTCATGATCAAAGTTACTTCTTTTATGTCTTATATTGAATTCCATATTTTCCTTATATGGAGTCTTTAGGTGAAATGTTAATAGCTGGATGTCTGAAGCTTGTTCACCATCAAGGATTAGAGCTTACAATGTGATATCCTAGGGAAATATATCATCAAATTTTGTTCCCCAATGACAACGCCATTTCAGATGTTATCTCTAAATACATTACAGGTTGTCAATGAAATGATGCCGGGGCACCCTAGGGGATAAGACTCATAGTGAATCTAAAATCCATGCTTGTAATAAGGAAAATTATGCAAAATTGGGTAATTTTTTCTCTCTCTTTCAAGACTCTCGACCCTCAAATATTCTCAGCTCAAATAATAAAAAATCTCATCTCCAAGAGGAATATGTCCATGAGTGTTTCATACATTTTATATTTAAAAGGTGAGTGAAGTGGCGAATTAGAAGAAAACAAATATAAGCATATATGGCACTGCAAAGAATGAATCTTATAACTTATGGAAATAGAACAACATGTTGATCAATTAAGAGTTGAATAGTTCTAACACATGCATATAGATCATTAAAACATGTTGCCAACAATTACACATCTTAATATATTCAAATACATGGAGGTACCTTATGCATATCAATTAAAGATATGAAGAAATGACAAGAAATGTTCATTTGTTACAAGGAATTCACCTCTATGCCATGATTATACACCACACAATTACACTAAATATGTTTCACAACTTGCTTCTTGAGATTTTATTAATGGGGATGTGATATAAGAAGCCAAATGATAGGGGTGGTTTTTACAAGAACAAATACACAAAAAGAGAAAATACAAACTGAAACATAATGCAGGGGATAAATCTCATGAATCATACTATCTTTACTATCTGTTTGTGCCTGAGGCCAGTGATCAACAACTTTGGTTGTAAGAGACTCTTAAATTCCATAAAGTGTCGACCACAAGAATGAGCTCCTTATATTTATTTATAGAGGTCTTCATTTGTGAGAGAACCATTCATTTAATCCAATACTACTTCTTGAAACTGGTTACAACTTATCAGTTTCTTGATACCACCTCTGGTTTACCAACTAATTTTACCTAGTAAAAATGTTTTTAGCACTAGATTTAATTTGTTGATGTTGTTGTGAGGTGTGTTCTCTTTGTCCATTTGATATTTTGTATGTATTATTCTAAATGAATCGATTGGACTCTTGACTGATGTACTGGACACACTCAAACTTTGACCAATTGAGGCTTTTGGCTCGAAGAACGTTTAGTCATTTCCTCTCAGCCACCACTACTCCTCAATGTAGAGTAGCATTGACCAACTCTTTGAATATTATGCCTCAATATTCAACAAAGAGCTAGCCAATTTATACAATTTCTCCTTAGGGTAGATTCCTGGATGTCCCTTTTCTCTCAAATTTGGTCTAATGATACAAGAGAAGGACATTCCTTCCTTCTCGAATTGTAGAACACGCTATCTAGATGTTTGTAGTGTTAATGGCTGATGGTATTCTCCTAAGGGGGGAGAGTGTGCAAGTGGTTCATCCTCTATGACACCTATTATCCGAGTAACTCACCTTTAGAAGCTAAATTACTTGCAAATTGGTTCCTTTTGTTCCTTAGTCTGTCTCTTATAAGGGTGGGACACGTGTCCGTTGAGACAACTGATGGAGTGTAGTGATCCACTACACTCGACATGATATTCTAAAAGCTATGGCTTGTGTGGGTGTGTGTGTGAAGAGGATGATCATTGTCCTCTATCAACTATGAGTAACGATATAATGATTTCCGAGGACACCCATGCGTGAGGACAAATGTCATGTTTTATATTTTTTTTTCTACCAACTGATTTGGCATGTTATCGTATATCCCACACTCATTTGAATACTCCTTTCTTGTGCCCCTTTATGAACACGCATTGCTTGTGGCTCAACTCCTTTGAATGTTTGGGGGGATACATAGAAATTTTAATGATGTCACACAAATGTTATAATGGTCCCAAAGACACATGGAAACTTCATATTGGTCCATATCAATTCTTATGGGGCTCTGGAAATGCTTATGTTGTGTTGGGTTAGTCTACGTATAGCTGAGCTCGATATGTCGATAATATTTCTTGGTGAGACCCATCTATACAAGTGGAAATATTAGACTAGATATGATGAGTTCCCTAGTGGCATGTCATGTTATCTTTTATCCTTCCGAGTGTCCCGGGTGGACTGTTGTGTCAGCTCAAGGTGTCATTGAATGGGCGGAAAAGTGCACACTTAGTAATGGGAAGATAGGTGGTTGGGAAAAACTGGAATACCATTGTCGAAACCCAATGATGGTGGTTTCTCCTTCCCTATTCATTTTAGGAGAAGCCATTCAACTCATGATGTGTGTCTCCTCAAACCACAATTTCACTCCTTATTCTTGTTATCTCTCGCTCAACTTTACGATGTCACATTGATCACCCACTATAGATTTACCTCACTTACAACCATTGGATGATCGGGGTCCACACCTTCCTTAGATCTTGATTCCTAGGCTATGGTCCCATGATATAACCCTTTTCTTAAAAAGGCCTAAGTCTTTTAGGGGTGCAATTATCCATGTTCTATCTCCCAATAAGCACCTAGACACTTAAAAACTTTTCCTTGGGCCCCTAGGGAATTCCTTTTTCTGTTGATTTCTCTAGGGCACCTCAAAATATTCTATCTCTTTCAATTCAAGATCTCTGTAAGCTCACCTTCTTCCTCTATTTTCCCAATTTTGGTCTTATAATATTGACTAGCCTACATATGGGTGACAAGTTCAAATAAGGTACTAACATAATGCATACAAAAAAGTACTCAAAGGTATGATTTTTCTAGTTATTTTCCAAGAACTTCAAATCATATTAAGTTCATGATACTTTCTCATGTTATTTGATGGTATATGCCTTAATTCCCTTCTTTCAATAGATCTAATGCCATCAATATTCGTTCATTTTCTATGGGAGATCATATAGTATCTTGGGGCTTGCAACCATTAGTGTTAGTTTCCCTTGCTATTAACAATGTGTGTACATTAATGACTCATTATCATTAGATTATACAAGTTTTCAATGTAAATACATATATTATCACTTTATATAATGTATTATGTACCATAGTACCCATTATCATCATCAGTGGGTTGCTTCATGTATGTCACTGGTATACATTAGTGAGTAATGATCAAATGGTTTGTTCCATGTTTGACATTAGATCATTTATTCACATGTTGTATAATTGTAAATTTGGTGTGTCTTTATTGAGTACCTTGGGGCATAGTAGCTTTTCATACAAACGCTACTACCTAAGTTGCACATAATATATCACCTATTTTATGACATTGATCATTTTGGAGAATTAGTTTGTACTTTACATAGTTTCAATTTTTCTCCTGAAGCATATTGAGACATAGATCCACTATGTATTTTCTCATAGCTATAATGATATTAAGGCATGTCTCCACCACATATATTTTCATGGCCATGGTCTTCCAGTTTATATACTTCATGGATCCATAGTGTACTTGATTAGAAACCATGTTTGTTTCCCTGCCTCGAGGAAGAGAGTTATCTAATACTTTGGATTTTTTTTGCAGGTACCTTTTTTTTTATCTTGTGTTCATTAGAGTTTACTTGGGTTCACTTTTTTTTTCATCCATGCTATTATAATGTATTTTGGACATCATCATACATTCAGGGAACTTTGTTATATTTTTGTTTGGTGACCTTTCCCCACATGCATCTTGTTGGCCAATTATTGATCATTGAGTAATTTTTAACTCTCCATAATTTGTTGTCTACCTTTAGGATTAGAAGTCTACACTAAAAGGGCATCCAAGCACCACATGGGACATGAGGTGTTCATAGCACCTTGTGCAACTATAGGGTGTGTTCGAGTATAAGGACATCTATCCCATTTGGTTGGATACCTGACTAGATACAACACTTTCCATGGAACCAATCACACCATTTGATACAGATGGATGTCAATGGTCTCCCACCTATTCCAACTAACTCATTTTGGTAGTTTTCCAGCTCAACAGTTTTTTCCTAGTTTTTGGGTCCCTGACTTTTGGGGCCGTATTGAGGACCTAAACAATGTTTTCAGGGCTCGCCACAATCAACATGTCTAGGGATCGCCACAAGAAACATGTGTATTCCTTGGATAGAACTTTCCAATGGGCTATCGTGCACCTAAAACGAAGATCGTATGCAAAAGTTACAACCCTGGGATGTTGATGTTCTAACTTACCCAAACAGAGCCCACATGACTTTTGGTGCTTCATCTCCTAAGGTTAGGTTTTTGGATGTACAGGGTTTTTGACATTCCTATTTATTCTAAAAAGGCCTTCAGAGCCTCATTGTAATCATCTTCTGGCGAATGAGTGCATCGTCGCATCTCTTCTCAGATATAAGCTACCACCATTATAGCAATCTTGTTTTCGACTGCATTTTACAGTTTCAACTTATTTCCTTATTGAATAGAAACCAGTTTGACTGGATATCTATTATTTTTTGTTAAGAATATTTTGATAATAATCTATATTCATTTCGTTCTTCTCATAAAATCTGGATCAGTGGTATCAGAGTGGTTTTCTCCTTGTCATTCTTAATTCATGTCTCCAACGAGGCCAAGGTACAAAGAATTGAGTCTCGAGATTGTTTCTCTTGAGTACAAAATATCTCACACGCCCAAGCGACCTATCATGGCAGGAGAAAAGAAAGATGACAAGACAATAGATCCTTTCAAAATGTTGCTCAAGGAATCCCCCATGCAATAGAGGAACGATATGATGGATATTTTTGCGCAAATCCTACGACGACTACCAACTAGAGACACATCTTCCTCAAATGGAGGCGGCACCCCCTTCAAGGTAGAAATCAACTTCGATATTCCTATATTTGAAGGTCAGATAGACACAGATTATGTAGACAAATGGTTGAATCTGCTAGAAGGGTATTTCTCTATCCATAACTTGTCGAATAGAGAAAAGATTACTTTTGCACTCCTCAAAGTCATTCCCCATGTCAAAGATTGGTGGGAAACTTTATGTGAGAAAAAGAAAATAAGGGACCCCTCGTTATTTACAATGATAGCCACCTGGGAGTCCTTCAGGGATGCTATTAAGGAAAAATACTACCTTGCTGGAAGTTATGATGAACTGTATAAAAAATGGACCACATTCTGGCAGGAAAGAGACCAAGTAGTGCCCGAGTTCACAAATATATTCCATACCTTGCACACCAAGGTGGGTATCAAATATTCTGAGTGAC
Source organism: Picea engelmannii (assembly GCA_009831015.1). Classification (NCBI taxonomy): domain Eukaryota; kingdom Viridiplantae; phylum Streptophyta; class Pinopsida; order Pinales; family Pinaceae; genus Picea; species Picea engelmannii. The sequence continues at coordinate 838,052 of ML781906.1, read as the reverse complement.
ATCTATTTCTCAAGTATCGCGATGGTCTGCATAGATACATCCAAGCCAAAATGGAGTTTCTGGACATCTCATCCTTGGGCGCGGCCTACCGATATGTCGTCAAAATCAAGCAAAAGCTCAAACAAAAGAGGCGGAAATTTGGCCCTGGGAACCCCTCACAACAAAATCTAGGAAAGGGTGGCCCCAACCCACAGAACAAAGGACAGAGAAAATACAGATTGCTTTAGGACAACCAGTCCAAGATGAAAGCAAAGAGAGACACCAGAAAGACAAAGAAAGATACCGGGAAGTGGTGCGACTTCCATAAGATCCCCTGGCATAACATTGTTGATTGTCGCTCAAAGTAGTTGCTAGTGGTTTAGGTTAAAGCCTCTGAATGAGACGCAGGTTTTGAATCTAATTCAGAACCAGAAAAGGGGGGGACATATCATTGATGTAGAACCCAATGCTATCATTTCTACCACCAAGCTCCATCTCGGTGAACCAGATGATCCAAAGGAAGGCAAGCGCCTTTTTAATTCACATATGTGGGTGAAGGGTACCCCATTGTAGTTCATCATTGATAGCGGTATCCAAAAGAACCTCATCTCAGCAGAGGTTGTCAAGCGACTCATTGTACCGACAACATTGCACCTACAACCCTACACCATCGGATGGCTCCACCAAGGAAGCAACATCCGCATCAGCCAACAATACCTCCTATCATATGGCATCAATCCCTTCAAAGACGAGGTATTTTGTGATGTTTCCCCTCTCGAAGTTTGTAATGTTCTTTTTGGACAACCATATTTATGGAAACACCATGTTGTATATGATTCTAGGCCTCGTAGTGTTATTATTACTTTGAACAAGAAATTTTACAGGATACCGGAGGCAATCCCACCTAGTGTTATTTCTTTGATCTTTGCCAAGCAATGTAGGAAGGTCATCTCTCAGATGGGGAAATTTTTCTTCTTCGTGATTCGATCTCAGAATGAATGAAAGATCGCAACCACATCCAAGGTATCCTTGACCGACCTCTCCACACAATAGAAGCAATTGTATAAGTTTGTGGAGTCATACTAGAATATATTATCCTCACCTACCAGGGTACCTCTGCACTGTAAGGTCAAGCACCCCATCGATCTGACCCCCAGTGCACCACTACCCAATGGGCCAGTGTATCGTTGTTCTCTGTTAGAGAATGAGGATATCCAGTGGTAGATCCAAGAAATTCTCCACAAGGGGCACATCCATCCCATCTCATCACCTTGCGGGAGCCTAATCATGTTGGTACAGAAGAAATATGGAACTTGGTGACTTTGCATTAATTACCGGGCCCTGAATAAAATCAAATTCAGAAACCAGTACCCGATTCTCTGAATCAATGACCTCTTTTATCATCTCACGGGGGCCAAATACTTCAGTAAGATTGATCTGAAGTCTAACTACCACTAGGTCTCGATAGAACAAACAAGTGTATGGAAGACTGCCTTCAAGTCAAAGGAAGGTCTTTTCGAATGGTTGGTCATGCCCTTTGACTCGAAAAATGCTCCAGCCACTTTCATGAGGATGATGGATGATATCCTATGACCATTCACCAATACTTTTGTAGTGGTGTATCTGGATGACATTCTCATTTACAACAAGACTTGGGCAGAACACTTGCAACATATTTAGCAGGTTCTGCACACCCTGGAGCAACACAAGATATACACCAACTTGGAAAAATGATCCTTCATCATGGACATGGTCCATTACCTAGGATACATTGTTTATTAGCATGGTGTACATGTGGATCCAACCAAGATCCAAGTCATCCATGATTGGCGATCCCCAACCACACTCACTAAGCTTCATAGCTTCTTGGGCCTTTCCAATTTCTACTGCAGGTTCATGTTGGGATTCTCCCATATTGCATGGGCCCTCAGGAAAGTAACCAGAGGTGGTGGTAAAGAGAAATTTGTGTGGGGTCGGTCCCAACAAAAAGTGTTCAATGATTTGAAACAATGTTTGTGATCAACCCTAGTACTTTCACTATCGGACCTCCAACAACCCTTTGAGATCGAGACATATTCTTACGACTATGTTGTGTGCGTCGTTCTCACTCAGCACGCCCCCCATGGCCTATCATAGTGAGACACTATCATACATTTTTTGTAAGTACCCTACTTACGACAAAGGAATGTACTCCATTGTGCAATCCTGTTGCCAATGGAGACATTAAATTCTTGGGAAGGAGACAGTCATCCACACTGATCATAAGCCATTGTAGTTCATGCAGACACTAGGAAAATTTCAGAATGATCACCATCATAAATGGTCTACAAAATTGCAGCAATTCCACCTCAACATGAAGTATAAAATAGGAAGAACCAACCATGTCGCTAATTTCCTCAACAGACCGCCAGTCATGGCACTCACCACGGTGCTAGACTCGTGTGGCCATGAGACCTATAGATGGCCCCAACTCTATGAGACAAACCCGTACTTCACCATCACCTACCAAATGTTGGGCGCAAACGTAGTTGTCGCTAATTTCCATCTTCAATATGGGTTGCTATGTCATCTAGGCTATATTTTTGTTCTATAAAGCGAGAAAGCTAAGAAGATTTGGTAATCCCACTACAGTCATGTGGCAGGTGATTTCAGCGTTGAAACGATAGTGGCAATGTTGCAGAAACATTTCTACTGGTCGAAACTTCGACAGGAGGTCAACAAGTATATCAAGTCCTACACTATATGTGCTATTTCCAAACCGACCATTACGAAATATGGAATGTACACCCCTCTACCTTCTCCTTACAAGCCATGGGAATCCATATACATGGGCTACACGTCTGGCCTCCCATCGACCAAGTGGGGAAATGACTGTGTTTTTTTGGTTGTTGATCACTTTTCTAAGATGGCGATTTTAGCCACCTACAAGAAGAGCATCACAATAGAGGCCACTGCTAAGATCTTCTTTGAACGAGTCTGGGTACATTTTGGAATCCCACAAAACATTGTCTCGGATAAGGAAAACAGATTTCTCATCACATTCTGGTCGAGCCTCTAATCATTGATGGACACCAATCTCAACAAATCCATGGCCTTCCACCCCCAGACAGATGGCCAAACCGAGGTCATAAATCGAATGATCAAGCATATCATGTGAATTTATAATTCCAAGTACCCTCACACATGGGATGAGAGTCTTCCCTATGTCCAACATAGCTACAACTGAGCATTGCATAGTTCAACTGGCCACAACCCCTTTCAGGTGGGGTTGGTATTCCAACCATTGGGTCCAATAGATGTTGCACTACCCATTGTGGTCACCTCAACCGACTCATCTCCTGCTCCAACTGAAGCTGAAAAAGCCACCCGGTTCATTGAGAGGATCCAGCACATCCTCCAACAGGTTCAGGATATCCTACAAAAGTCCAATAGAAAGTAAAAGAAACTCCATGATCAACATTAGGTGTCACATAAGTTTCAGGTGGGCGACAAATTTTGGATGCATTTGTAGAAAGAATGCCTTACCGGACCCCATCGAAAGCTTCGCCCATTCCGTTATGGTCTATACACCATCACCAAGGTTTTCGGTGATAATTATTTGGAGCTCAACATTCCTCCTTTCCTTGGCCTGCACCCAGTGTTCAACATGGATCTCCTTCGACCTTATTTCCCACCATTATTGGACACCTCAGAGATAGTAAAACAATTGACACCAACATAGCTCAACCCCGACTGCATACAACAAGAATACAATGATCATATTTTGTAAAAAAATGTTAAGGGCACTCACCAACAAAGGATCCAACTTTATCAAGTTGTTAAAGCAAGGCAACTTCTGCACCAAGGCAAGTGGCTCACCCGGGCCCAAATTCAGCAGAAATTTCCTCATCTCATGGGGGCACTCAATGTAATGGAGACCATTGCTTCCTAAGGGGGGAGGATTTATATAGATGTATTTCAGACCTCGGTGGCCTCCCACCTATTCCAACTGGCTCATTTTGGTAGTGTTCCAGTTTGACAGTTTTTCCTAGTTTTTGGGTCACTGACTTCCGAGGTCGTTTTGAGGCCCTAAACAACGTTCTTAGGGCTCGCCATAGGAAATAGTGTAGGAATATCCATAGGAAACATGTGTATTCCTCTGATAGAAATTTCCAACGGTCTATCGTGTGCCTAAAATGAAGATCTTCTGCTAAAGTTACGACCCTGAGAAGTTGATGTACTAACATACCCAAACAGGGCTCACATGACTTTTGGCGCTTCATCTCCTAAGGTTAGTTTTTTGGATGTATAAGGTTTTTGACATTCCTGTTTATTGTAAAAAGGCCTTGAGAGCCTCATTGTAATCATCTTCTGGTGAATGAGCACAGCCATCACATCTCTTCTCAGAGATAAGTTGCCACCATTCTAGCAAGCTTGTTTTCCGCTACATTTTACAGTTTCATCTTATTTCCGTATTGAATAGAAACTAGTTTTATTGTGTAGCTATTATTCTGTGTTAATCATCTTTTGATAATAATCTATATTCATTTCGTTTTTCTCATAAAATCTAGATCACCATTGGTAGGTGGTCTGGGTTTCAATTTAATAGGGATAATTTATATCCATGATGCATTGGAAAAAATATCATAAATAAACTAAGAATGGGAATAGACCAAGTCTAATTTATAATCTCATTATTTCATATCCCTGTGTGATTACCCCTGATAGAACCACATCTTTATAAATATATGGTATCAATGATTTCACAAATCAAACAACCAAAAATTGGTCAGTGATATCATCCTTAATCATCTAAGGCCTCTTTCTCCACTTGTGAATGTGACTAGAGATGTGAATGGTGTTCTCCTATTGGTATGATGTTAGCAGCTCCAACCCTATCTCCTAATGGACTAGTAAATGAAAGTGTGAGAGAAAATTCATCACCAATGATCCAGATGGAATTTTTGACTGAAAATTTAATGTCTTCAAATGCTGATGAAAATGACTCCATTGTGTAGATCTCAACGAGAGTTTTCCAATGAAATTTGTGTTGTACATGATGTTATGGTGTTGGAATTGATTTCAAAGAGGGTAAGTGATGTCGGTATTGGCATTGATGCAAATAATTCAATATTGTGGTCATCATCATCAAAATTGTGCATATGATATTGTCAAATGCATGCATTGTCTAAATAATTATTATTTTTGGATACTAAATTTGTCCTATCTAAATGCAAAGGGGAAAGATAAAAATATGGTGGTCAATAAAATGTGTAAAATGGTCTAGTATGAGAGTCTCGATTAGACTTCTTAATCTTCGACTTGGATAAACTTAGACTTACATTACTTTCGACTTCAACTTGGATAACTTTGACTTACATTTCCTTCAACTTCGACTTGGATAACTTCAACTTGCATTGCCTTTGACTTCGACTTGGACAACTTCAACATGCATTGCCTCTGACTTCGACTTGGATAACTTTGAATTTCATTTCCTTTGACTTCGAATTGCATTGATTGAATCTTGGTTGACTCGAATTTAGTCAACTTAATTTGCCTCGAACCAACTTGCATTTTGGTCAACTCATTTTTCCCATTTCGACTTCCAGGTGGTCAAATCTATTTTATTTTCCGACTCAAATTTGGTCGAATTATTTTTCCTTGAAACGGACTTGAATTTTGGCCGACTCATTTTTCCCATTTTGAACTCGAGGTGGTCAAATCTATTTTATTTTCTGACTCAACGTGTGGCTTGAGTGGTCGAGAATTTCCCATCATATAAAAACCAGAGTTATAATTGTTTTAAATAGAGAATTCCATGTTTGTGATATGTATAGGATATAAGCCTCATGTTTGTGGATCAGACATATTGATCTTCAATGATCCAACAAATACAATATGCCCAAAGTAACTATAGAGGAACAATTATTGGATGGTTGAGGTCAACAAACATTGAAATCATAAATTTTATGGATCGACAATGGAAAACAAATATTGATCGTAGATCATTGGATCAATATGGAACTGTGAGACCAAAATAAGAAGAGTCGATCCATAACTTAGATCAACTCATAAATGATAAAAATACGATTAAAGATAATTAACACCTCACGATCAAGGTTTTTTAAAGAAACTGTTACAACAACAGTAAACAATTTTTAGCACCCAGATATTCCATTAATGATAAACAACTTACAAGGTATTTGAAGTATTTTGAATTAAAGACAAAAAAAATTAATCACAAAATGTTAGCATTGTTATTAAATTAAACGAAGAGGTGCATTGGTTCATACAAAGAGACACAATATTTGAAATCCATACTTGTTGGAATATTATATAAATAGAAATGTATAATGGAATGAGAGTGTCTCTGTGGTCTAATTTAGAAGATAAAAAAAAAAAGTAGAGTCCAATGAAGTTTATGAAACCTAAAACATACACATGAAGTGAGGGTGGAAGGGAGGAGAAAGGGAGGATTGGATTCCTCTACAGGTTGAATCTTCAAATAGAGAGTTGCATCTTCCTCAAGTTGGTGCTTGAAAAAATAGAGGATTGGAGTCCTTTACAGGTTAGAGCCTAATCTACAGGGAGTTGGTGCTTCCTCAAGTTGGTGCTTGGAAAATAGGCGATTGGTGTCTCCTTGAGTTGGATCTCAAAAGAAGAGATATTGGTGTCTCTTACAAACTGTAAATTATAAATGATATATAATTTTTATGATTGTTACATTTAAAATTCATAGCTCTGTACATTCTTGTTGATAAATTGTTATAAATCAATAAAGAAGTAATTTAATTTGAGAAAAAGAAGCAATATTGATTCACCCCCCCTCTCAATATTGAACAAGATTTCAACAATTGGTACCAGATCAAGTTCCTTCACCACGGTCTAACCACTTGAAGGAATATTCTGAGAAAACTAATGGATCAACAAGAAGGAATGTCCTCAAATAGAGCACCATTGTTCAAAGGAAATGATTATGTATTTTGGAGTATAAGGATGGAAATTTATTTGATGGCTCTTGGATGTGATGTTTGGATATCTGTGGTAAATGGTTACACTACACCAACTACTGCACCTTCATATTCTACTTTAAAGAAACCCTGCAATGATAATTCAAGGGTTGTTAATGCAATTCTAGGTGGATTAGAAAATCCTATATTTGTAAAAGTGATGCACTGTAAATCAACGAAAGAAATTTGGGAAAAACTTAAAATCATCTATGAAGGAGATGGAAAAGTTAATCAAGAAAAACTTCAAACATTTAGAGGGAAGTTTGAGATTTTGAATATGAAAGAGGAAGAAACCATTGTAGAATATTTTAAAGAGTGGATGAAATAGTCAATTCAATCAGAGCATTAGGATAAGAGCTGGAAGATAAAATTATTTTCCAAAAGTTGTTGAGATCATTACCAATGAGATATGATTCCAAGGTATCTACCTTGGAAGATTGAGAAGACCTTGACAAACTTACAATGGATGAAATTCATGGGATTTTTATAGCCTATGAAATGAGAACCAGGCAAGAAAAGTCATCAAAAAGGAAAACAACCTTCAAAGCATAAAAAATAACAAAAAACCATGAGCATGTGCCAAATGAAAATCACTTAGACATATCCAATGAATAAGAAGCCAAATTTATAAGGAAACTCAAGAAAGGGTATGGGAAATACAAAGGTAAGTTACCCCTCAAATGTTTTAACTTTAGAAAATTTGAAATTTTTTCCTCCAAATTTTCCTATCCAAAGCAGGAAGAGAGTGATGATGAAGAAACTCAAAATCATAAAGAACCCAAGAAGAGAAAAACTAGAAACAAGAAGAAATTATACAAGAAAAAGAAAAACTTATACTCCAAAGAAAACAATAGTTCATTTGACATGAGTGAAGATGACAAGACACAACTTTTTCTTATGGGCATAGAAACTCAAAATAATGTTGTTGATGATAATGAACAAAACTCAGAATTTGGAGAATTAGACCTTGAAGGAGAACTTATTAGTGCTCTTGAAGAACTGAGAAAATATAAAAATAAGAACAAATCATTAAGAGAACAACTATTAGAACATGAAGAAAAAACAAATCAAGAGAAAAGGAAGTTTTAATAAACATCAAGGAATCATAAAGAATAATTATTGACTTGAAGAATCAACTCCAAGAAGCCAAAAGAATTGAAGAGTTCATAAGTAAACAACTCAATGAAAAGCAATTAGACTGTGAAAAGCTAGAGGATGAAATTGGTTTTCTAAAAAGAGAACTTGAGAAAGGAAACAACCAATCAAGATTTGAAAACAATTCAAAAATATTGGATGATATTCTTAAGATTCAAAGATCATCAAGCAATAAGTAAGGACTGAGTTATGATAAAAATAAGTCTAACAAAGGATCTAACTCTACATCTCAGAAAACTGACAAAAATCCAAAAATTTATGCAGTTGCCCTTCATAGCTCTTTCAAAAAGGAAAAAAGAAAAATAAAGACTGATTCTAATCAACATAAATATGCTCTCCCTTCAAAAGAAAATGAATATAAAAATAATGCAACTACAAGAAGAACTCCCCCACAAAGGTATTAACATCTCTTTCTTGGCTATTGTTTCTCTTGCAATAATTTTGGGCGTAAAGAATTACATTATAGAGCTTATGGACAATACAATCATAAAAATGTTCAAAAATATGGTTATAAGAACAACAAGAATAATAATACTCAAGAGAACATAAACAATAATTCGTTCTCTCCACTGCAAAATTACAATGTTGAATGTCATAAATGCAACAATGATGTCCATAAATCTAATGATTGTAGAATACAAAAGCTTCCCATAAAAACTTCAAAAATTCAAGAAGAAAAGCATAAGAAGGCATGGAAAGAAAAATAAAATGGAAGATGTAAGTCAAACTTATATGCTAAAGATAAAAGGATTCAACGGTATGTTGACAATGGATGTTCAAAACATATGACTGGAGATCAATACAAATTCTTTAGTTTGAAAAAGAAAGAAAAAGGAAGTGTTACATTTGGAGATAATGTCTTTGCTAAAATACTTGGAAAGGGCTCAATCAATCTAGGAAATAATAAAGCTAAAGTAGAAAATGTGTTATTAGTTGAAAATTTGAAGCCTAATCTCCTCAGTGTGAGCCAAACTTGTTATCAAGGACACATACTCATTTTTTACTCCCAAAAATGTGAAATTAGAAAAGAAGACTCGAGAAAACTAATGGTTGTTTCACCAAGGACACTAATCAATGTTTTTATCTTAAACATAGAAGAAGAAGAAAAATGTTGCATGAGCGAAATAAACGAAATTTGGCTATGGCATAGAAGAATGAGACACATAGGTTTTGAAAATTTAATAAAATTCAATAAAAAGGAAGTTGTGAGAGATATTCCAAATATTATTAAACCTTCAAACTTTGTTTGTAGGAACCGCCAACATGGAAAGAAGAAAAGAGTAAGATTCAAGACAAAATAATATTCTACATAAAAACCATTATAACCTGTCCACACTAACCTTTGTAGACCAAGTTCAAGAACTAAAAGCATGCAAGGTGAAAATTACTTCATTTTGTTCATTGATGACTATACATGAATGACTTGGGTATCTTTTCTTAAAGATAAATTGGAAGCATTCAAAAAATTCAAAGCCTTCAAAGCACAAGTTGAAAATGAGACTAATCTAAAAATAAAGTGCCTAAGATCATACAATGGAGGGGAATTTACCTCAGATGATTTCAATGAGTTTTTTGAAACTCATGGAATTAAAAGACACTTTTTAGCTCCAAGAATTCCTCAACAAAATGGAGTAGCTGAAAGGAAAAATATAATTGTCAAAGAAGCATCCATAACTATGTTAAATGAAGCCAAAATTTCAAATATCTATTGGAGGGAAGAAATATATACGACAATATATATACTTAACAGAGTACAAATTAGATTTAACCATGACAAGACACCATATGAGTTATGGTTTGGCTGAACAACATCAATGAAACACTTCAAAGTCTTTGGGAGCAAATGATATATAAAAAGAGATGATGATAATCTAGGAAAATTTGATTCCAGATCAGATGAAGACATATTTCTTGGTTATTCATCCAATAATAATGTCTACATATGCTACAATCTGATATTGCACAAAATTGTAGAAAGTACAAATGTAAAGGTGGATGATCTAACATCAAGAAGAATCAAATCTCAAGGCAATTCACAAGTTGATGAAAGAAGAAGAGATGATGATGTTGAAGAAGAAAATGAAGAAATACAATAATATGAATCACAAAGTAAAGAAGAAAACGAAGAGGAAGAATCACCAAGACAACAATCAAGAGCACCATCAAGAAGAGTACAAAGAGATCATCCTGAAAGTCAAATCATAGGCAATAAAAGTGTCGGAGTTGAAACAAGAACAAGGCTAACATATGAATCAGAACTAGCAATGCTCTCCCTAATGGAACCCAAAATAGTTTCAGAGGCTAGCAAATATGAATATTGTATTAAATCCAAATATAATATTGGATTAAAGATCAAATAGAGAAGAATCAAACCTGGGAACTTGTCCCAAGACCAAAATACAAAAATGTGGTAGGGACCAAGTGGATTTTAAAAAATAAAGTTAATGAAGATGATAAAATTATAAGTAATAAAGAAAGATTAGTGTGCAAAGGATATGCACAAGTACAAGGGATTGACTTTGAGGAAACATTTTCTCCAACAGATAGATTAGAATTTATCATAATGTTCTTGGCATTTGTATGTTTAAAAAAATTCAAAATATATCAAATGGATGTCAAATCGACACTCTTAAATGGAAATATAGAGGAAGAAATTTGTAGAGAACAACCTAAAGGATTTATGTTATCGGAAAATAAATGATATGTTTGCAAATTAAGGAAAGCATTGTATGGTCTCAAAAAATCTCCCAGGGCATGGTTTTCAAGACTTGATAATCATCTATAGTAGCAGGGATACAAAAAAGGAGCTAGTGACAACAATATTTACATTAAAATTGAAAATAAGAATATGATTATTGTTGTAGTATATGTGGGTGATATCATCTTTGGAAGTAATCTAAATCCTTTAAGCAAACAATTTTCTACAGAAATGAAAAACTAATTCGAGATGTCAATGCTTGGTGAACTGACATTCTTTCTAGGGTTACAAGTGTCACAATTAGACAAATGCATATTCATATCTCAAACCAAATATATTGAAGAAATTTGAAATAGAAGACTTTAAACCTATGAGCACTATGATTACAAGATGCAAACTTAGCAAAGATGAAGAATCACTAGAAGTAGAAAAAACCATTTATAGATCAATGATTGGTAGCCTATTATATGCAACAACAATAAGACCAAACATCATGCAAGTTGTAGGATCAGTGGCCAAATTTCAATCTGCACTTAAAGAGATACATATGAAGGTAGTTAAAAGGATTTTTAGATATCTCAAAGGCACCTTGGATTTTGGTTTATGGTATCCAAAAACATAAGACTTCACATTAACTTCATATATTGATGCAGATTGGGCAGGAAGTATTGATGGTAGAAAGAGCACTAGTGGAGGTGCATTTTTCCTAGGAAAATGTCTTGTGTCATGGATAAGTAAAAAAAAAACTCTCCATATCACTATATACACTAGATGTTGAATATATTGTTGTTTCCTCATGTTGAACTCAAGTAATTTGGATGAAACAAACTTTAGAAGACTTACAAGTAGAATATGATCATCAAATTCTTCTTAATTGTGACAATACGAGTGCCATAAACATTTCTAAGAATCATGTCATGCACTAAAAAAACAAGCATATCCAAATCCATATTCATTTTTTATGGGAATAGGTTTCTCAAAAAGTTGTTAAAGTGGAATATGTGGATATTAAATAACATATTGCAGATATATTCATGAAACCTTTACCAAGTAGTACTTTTGCATACCTTAGACAAAATTTGGGGGTAATCTCCATATCTAATTGAATTGCACAATCTTCATCAAAGAAGGAGCACATGGGCATGGGAGTATAACCTCGGAGGGAATAAAACGTCAGGGAGAGAAGAGAAATATCCTTTCTGTCATTGTTGTCAAAAGGGGAGAATAAACAATAAAAACTCAATTAAAATAAAGCATTTTTTACTTTGTTACCATCAATTCCAAAGGGGGAGAATGTTGGACATGATGTTATGGTGTTGGCATTGATGTCAAAGAGGGTATGTGATTTTGGTATTGGAATTGATGCAAATAATTCAATATTCTAGTCATCATTATCAAAAAAAATCATATGATATTGTCAAACACATGCATTGTCTTAACAATGATTACTTATGGATACTAAATTTATCCTATCTAAATGCAAAGGGGAAAGATTAAAATATGGTGCTAAATAAAATGCATAAAAGGGTATGGTATAAGAGTATCTATTATACTTCTTGATCCTTGACTTTGATCTAGGTGAAAATTAGTGCCCACCCACCTATTCTAACTAGGTCATCTTTACATTTTTTTTGTTTGGCAGTTTTTCCTAGTTTTGGGGTCCTAAACTTCCAAAGCCATTTTGAGGCCCTAAAAAAGGTTTTTAGGGATCACCACAGTCAAACTATAAATATAATTAGAGTTTGATAGCATAATTTGTATTCCTCGGATATACCTTTCCAACAGGCTATCGTGCACCTAAAACAAATATCATATGAAAAACATACAACCCCAGGAAGTTGATGTACTAACTTACACCGATGAGGCCCACTTGACTTCTGGCGCTTCATCTCCTAGGGTTAGGTTTTTGGAATTCATGTTTATTGTAAAATGGATTTCAGAGCCTCGTTGTACTCATCTTCTTGTGAATGAGTGCAACTGTCACATCTCTTATCAGAGATAAGTCGCCACCATTCTAGCAAGCTTGTTTTCAGTCTGCATTTTACAATTTCAACATATTTCTTTATTGAATAGAAGCTAGTTTTACTTTATATCTAATATTGTTCTATTTGTCTCTGTGTTAATAATAATAATCCGTGTTCATTTTTTTCTTCTCATAAAATATGGATGAGTGGTATCAGAGTGGTTTTCTCCTTGTTTTTCTTAGTGCATTTCCCCGACAAGGTTAGGGTGCAAAGAGTTGGGTCTTGAGCTTGTTTCTCTTGAGGAAAAAATATCTTGGATTCCCAAGAAACCTTCCGTGGTGGGAGAAAATAAATATGATGGGACATGAGATCCTTTCAAATTGTTTCTTGAGGAAGTCCTCATGCAAGAGAGGAACGATATGATGGATAATTTTGCACAAATCCTTCAATGACTACCAATAGGCAATGCATCTTGCTCAAGTAGAGGTGCTGCCCCCTTCAAGGTAAAAATCAAATTTGACATTCCTATATTTTAAGGTCAGATAGATGCAAATGTTGTATAAAAATGGTTGAATCTACTAGAAGGGTATTTTTCTATCCATAACTTTTCGAATAGAGAAAAGATTACTTTTGTGATCCTTAAAGTCGTTCCCCATGTCAAAGATTGGTGGGATACTTTCTGTGAGAAAAAGGAAACATAGGAACCCTCATTATTTAAAGTCACACTCATCTAGAAGTCCTTTATGGATTCTATTAAGTAATACTACTATCCTATTTGAAGTTATGAAGAATTGTATACAAAATGGACCACACTGCGACAGGAAAGGGACCAAGCAGTGCTAGAGTTCACAAATATCTTCCATACCTTACGAACCAAGCTAGGTATCAAATATTCTCAACGACATCTGGTGCTCAAGTACCTTCATGGTCTTCATAGATACATCCAGGAATAAATGGATTTTCTGTACATCTCATCCTTAGTCCTGGCCTATCGATATGCCATCAAAATTGAGCAGAAGCTTAAACAAAAGAAGTGACAGTTTGGGTCTGGGAACCCCACATAGAAAAAGTAGAGAAAAGGCATCCCCAACCTGTAGAAAAAAGGGAAAATAAAATATGGAAAACCTCAAGAAAACCACTATAAGCCGTAAACAAAGAAGGACAATGGAAAGATGAAGAAAGATACCAGGAAGTGGTGCGACTTCCATAAGAGCCCCTGGCATAACACTATTGATTTCCGCTCAAAGAAGTCATTCATGGTTGAGGTGAAAGAATCTAAATCATATGCGGTTTATGACTTTGAATTAGAACCAGAAAAGGGGAGATAGATCATTGATGCAGAACCCAATTCCATTGTTGTTACCGCCAAGATCAATCACGCTGAACCTGATGATCCAGAGGAAGGCAAGCATGACTTTCATTCACATATGTGGGTGAAAGGAACCCCGATAAAATTCATCATTGATAGAAGTAGCCAGAAGAACCTCATATTAGTGGAGGTCATCAAGTGTATTTCCCTACTAAAAATTCCACACCCATAGCCCTACACCATTAGATGGATCCACAAAGGAAGTGATCTACGCATCAACCAACAGTGTCGCATGTCATACGACATAAAGCCCTTCAAAGATGAGGTATTGTGTGATGTTTCTCCTCTTGAATTTTGTGATGTTATTTTGGGCCAACCTTATTTATGGAAATTTCATGTTATATCTAAGTCTAGGCCTCATAATATTATTATTACTTTGAACAGGAAATTGTACATGATACCCGAGGTAGTCCCACCTAGTGTCATTTCCTTGATCTTTGTCAAGCAATGCAGGAAGGTAATCTCTTAGACTGGAAATTTTGTCTTTTTCTTGATTCGCTCTCAAAGTGAGTGAAATATTTTAACCACATCTAAGGCCTCCACGACCGACCTCTCCATGCAGTAGAAGCAAACGGATAAGGTTGTGTAATAATACAAAGACATATTCTCCTCACCAATTAGGGTACCTTTTCACTATCAGGTCAAGCATTCCATCGATTTAACCCCTGGTGCAATGCTACCCAATGGGACAGCATATCACCGCTCTTTATTAGAAAATGAGGAGATCAAGCGTGAGATCCAAGAAATGATCCAAAAAGGGCACATATGATCTATCTCATCACCTTGTAGAAGCCCAATTGTGCTTGCGTAGAAGAAAGAGGGGACTTGGCGACTCTGCATCAATTATTAGGCCCTAAATAAAATCACAGTCAAGAATCGATACCTGATTCCCCGAATCGACGATCTCCTTGATCAACTCAATGGGGCCAAATAATTCAGTAAGATTGATATGAAGTCTGGCTACCATCATTTCCCAATAGAGAAGAAAGATGTATGGAAGACTACCTTCAAGTCAAAAGAAGGTCTTTTTGAATGGTTTTTCATGCCCTTTGTCTTGAAAAATGTCCCAACAACTTTCATGAGGATGATGGATGATATCTTGTAGCCCTTCACTAATTATTTTGCAGTGGTGTATTTGGATGACATCCTCATCTAGAACAAGACTTGGACGGAACACTTGCATAATATTCAATAGGTTTTGCACACTCTGTGGTAGCACAAGCTATATGCCAACCTGGAAAAATTATCCTTTGGCATGGACAGGGTCCAATACCTAGGATACATTATTCATGAGCATGGTGTGCATGTGTATCCAAAAACTATCTAGGGCATCTGTGACTGGCCATCCCCAACCACACTCACTAAGCTTCGAATATTCTTAGGCCTTGCTAATTTCTATCGTAGGTTCACATTGGTATTATCCCATATTGCATGGGCCCTCAACCAAGTAACCAAGGGTGGTGGTAAGTGTTGGGTATGTGTTATATTCTTTGCATGTGTGTGTGCGCGTCAGATACGACAACTGTGTCTGATGATCCCTTCACCTAGAGCTCTGTCATGTGCGTCGAGCACTTTCCTAGGGGGGGGCAGGTATGCCCCTCCCTGGTTACGCGCAACGTTTAGCACCGGGTGGTAGCTCGGGGCCGACGGGGTTCGGGGCAGCACCCCGAAATTGTTTTTTGGGCGGTGTTTGCTATTTTTAGCTGATTTGTAAATTAATCTCAGATTAAGGTATTAGGGTTTTGGTATCTATGGAATACCTAAAAAAATTGTATATATTGTATGGCGAATGGTGAAATTCGATATAATGAAAATAAGAAAGGTTTTCCCGGTTGAGGGTTTCCGGTAAAAATCTCTGTGTACTTTGTGTATGAGCCATTGATTAATTTATGTATTTCTTAAGAATCTATATGCATTGCTTTACTTCGCAGGTTTAAAACTTACATGTGGTATCAAAGCACGTTTTTGGCTTCAGAGGGACGCCTTTGTTGCTGAGGGTTTGGCTCGGTCTTGATAGATCAAGTTTATCTTGGGTCTGTGATAAACCTGGGTTTAGTGGGAGCTTTTGCAGTGGAGATTCGAGTAAAGTAAGAGGAATGGCGAGCTCATCTAGAATCTATATAGAGAAGTTCAACGGTAAAAACTTTGAGCTATGGAAGTTAAAGATGGAGGACCTTCTTGTAGACAAAGAACAATGGATCGTTGTGGATCCTGGTACACAGCCTATTGGTACACCATCTACAAGCACACAAGCTACTGGTACACAACCTACCAGTACACAGACTACTAGTACACCAATTACTGGTATGTCGAAAGAAGATTGGGACAAGTTGGACAGAAGAGCAAGGAGTACCATTCGACTCTGCCTGGCAGATTCGGTGTTGTTGAATGTGTCGGGAGAATCTACAGCCAAGGAACTATGGGATAAGTTAGGGAATTTGTATCAATCAAAGTCCCTGGTAAACAAGTTGTTTCTTCAAAATAAGTTGTATCATCTTAGGATGGAAGATGGAGATTTTGTGACAGAACATCTAAATGCCTTTAATACTCTGGTAAGTCAACTTGGATCTGTTAATATTACGATTGCAGAAGAAGATAAGTGTATTACTTTGTTATGTTCTTTTCC
>ML781906.1:804213-817359 GCA_009831015.1 Picea engelmannii | reverse complement strand
TTGCTATTTTTAGCGGATTTTGCTATTTTTAGCTGATTTGTAAATTAATTCCGGATTAAGGGATTAGGGTTTTGGTATCTACGAAATACCTAAAAACATTGTATATATTGTATGGCGAATGGTGAAATTCGATATAATGAAAATAAGAAAGGTTTTCTTGGTTGAGGGTTTCCGGTAAAAATCTCTGTGTACTTTGTGTATGAGTCATTGATTAATTTCTGTAATGCTTAAGAATATATATGCATTGCTTTACTTCGCAGGTTTAAAACTTACAGTAAGGAAAAAAAATTGTGGGGCTTGTCCCAACAACAAGCATTCAATGATTTGAAGAAACTCTTGTGCTCAAGCCCAGTGCTTTGATTACGCGACCTGCAACAACCCTTTGAGATCGAAAAATATGATTCAGAATATGTTGTGGGTGCAATTCTCACTCAAAATGAACACCTTGTGGTCTATCATAGTGAGACATTATCATATATTATCCATAAGTACCCTACTTATGAAAACAAAATGTGCTCCATTGTGCAAGCCTGCCTCCAATGGTGGAATTACATTCTAGGGAAGGAGACAGTCATCAACACTAATATAAACCACTATAGTTCATCCAAACACAAGGTAAATTGCAGAATGACCTCCATCAAAAGTGGTCCACATACTTGTAGCAATTCCACCTCAACATCAAGTATAATACATGAAGTACCAACTCTGTCACTAATTTCCTCAGCCAACCTCCAATCACGCTACTCACCACAGTGCTAGACTATTGTGGCCATGACACCTTCAGATTTACCCACCTCTATGTGAAATATCCTGACTTCGCCACCACCTACCAGATGTTGGGCACAAACACAACTGTCACTAATTTTCATGTTTAGGAAATATTTCTATGCCATCTGGGCCATCTCTTTGTTCCCTCAAGAGAGAGATAGAAGATCATTTGGGAATCCCACTACAGTCGGGTGGCATATCACTTCAGCGTAGAAAAGATAGTGGAAGTGTTGCAACAACATTTCTACTCGTCGAAACTTCAACAGGATGTTAGCAAGTATATTAGATCCTGCATTAGTTGTACTATTGCCAAACCAACCACTAGGAAACAAGGCCTATACACCCCTCTTCCTACTCCTGAAAGGCCCTGGGAATCCATCTTAATGAACTACATATCAAGCCTTCCATCCACCAAGTGAGGAAATGACTGTGTTTTTGTGGTTGATGATCGTTTTTCCAAGATGGTGATTATGGCCGCCTGCAAGAAGAGAATCACAACGAAGGCCATTGCCATGCTTTTATTTGAATGAGAGTGGGTACATTTTGGCATACAAAAAACTATTATATTATATCGAGATATTTTGTTCCTCATCATATTATGGTCGAGCCTCCAGTCACTACTGGACACCAATCTCACCAAATCCATTGCATTCCACCCCCATATGGATGGCCAAAATGAGGTTGTCAACTAAATGATTGTGCATATATTGTGCATGTACAATTCCAAGCACCTCACACATGGGATGAGAGTCTTCCCTATGTTCAACATAGCTACAATAGAGCCATACATAGCTTAACTGACCATAACCACTTTGAGGTGGGGTTGGGATTTCAACCATTGGGTCCCATGGATGTTGCACTACCCCTTGTGGCCACCTAGGAAGACTCATCCCATGCTCAAACTAAAACTAAAAAATACACATGGTTCATTGAGAATATCCAACACATCCTCCAACAGGTTCAATATATTTTACATAAGTCCAATTCCAAGTACAAGAATCTCCATAATCAACATCGGGTGCCACACACGTTTCAGGTGGGAGACAAAGTTTGGTTTCACTTGCAGAGAATGCCTTATAGGACCCCATCAAAGGCATCATCTAATCCTTTATTTACCTTAAACCATCAACAAGGTTTTGGGAGACAATGATTTTGAGCTCAACATTCCCCCCTTCCTTGGACTACATCCATTGTTCAATGTGGATTGCCTTCAGCCATATTTTCCACCATTATTGGACACCCCAGAGATAACATAAAAATTGAAACCAACATAGCTCAACCCTAAATGCATAGAACATGTATCCACTGATTATACCCTGGACAAACAGGTTAAGGGCACTCGCCAGTAGAGGATCTAGCTTTATTGGGTTGTCAAAGCAGGACAACTCATGCACCAAGGCAAGTGGCTCACCCGGGCCCAAATTCAACATAAATTTCCTCATCTAATAGGGAAACTCAATGAAATGGAGACCATTGCTTCCTTAGCGGGGAGTATTGATATAGGTGTATATAGGTGGCCACCCACCTATTCCAATTGACTAATCTTGGAATTTTTTCAGTTTGGCAGTTTTTTCCTAGTTTTCAGGTCTTGAACTTACGAGGTTGTTTTGAGGCCCTAAACAACAATTTTTGGGCTTGCAATAGTCAAACCATAAACAACGTAAAAAATTTACAACATAATGTGTATTCCTTGGATAGACCTTTTTAACAAGCTATCATGAGCCTAAATAAAAATCCTATGCAAAAGTTACGACCCTAGGAATATGATGTACTAACTTACACCAACGGGGCCCACATGACTTTTGGCACTTCATCTCCTAGGGTTAGGTTTTTGGATGTCTAGGGTTTTGGAATTCATGTTTATTGTAAAAAGTATTTTAGAGCCTCATTGTCCTCATATTCTTGTGAATGAGCACATCCATCACATCTCTTCTCAGAGATAAGCCACCACCATTTTAGCAAGCTTGTTTTCAATCTGCATTTTATAGTTTCAACATATTTATTTATTGAATAGAAGCCAGTTTTATTGTATCTTTGTTATATTTCCATGTGTATTTGTGTTCATAATAATAATTTGTGTTCATTTCATTATTCTCATAAAATCCAGATCATACTTCGATAAACTTAGACTTACATTTCCTTCGACTTCGACTTGGATAACTTTGACTTACATTGCCTTCGACTTCGACCTGCATTGCATTCAACTTTGAATTGGATAGCTTTGACTTGCATTTCCTCTGAATTGGACTTGGATAACTTTGAATTGCATTGCCTTCGACTTTGACTTTCATTTATTGACTCTTGGTCAACTCGACTTTAGTCTACTTACTTTTCCTCGAACCGACTTGCATTTTGGCCGACTTGTTTTTCCCATTTTGACTTCCAGGTGGTTGACTCTATTTTATTTTCTGAATCGACTTTGGTCGACTTATTTTTCCTTGAAACCGATTTACGTTTTGGCCGACTCATTTTTCACATTTCAACTTTTGGGTGGTCGACTCTATTTTATTTTCTGACTCGACTTGTGGCTTGAGTGGTTGATAATTTCTCGTCATATAAACAACCAGAGCTATAATTGTTTTAAATAAAGAATTCCATGTTGGTGAAATAGATAGGTTATAATCCTTTTGTTTATTGATCAAACATATTGATCTTCAATGATTTAACAAATAAAATATTCCTATATTAATTGTAGAGGAACAATTATTGGATGGTTGAGGTCGACAGATAATGAAATCATAAATTCTATGGATCGATAATGGACAATGAATATTGATCGTAGATCATTGGATCAATATGGAAGTGTCAGACCAAAATAAGAAGGGTCAGTCCATAAATTATATCGACTCATATTGGATGTATGGGATGACCCAGGTTCTATACCTTAGTTCTCCAACAAAACACTTGTAATATACCAGATATAAAAAGTATGCAGAACAGAAATAAAATGCTACAAATGGAACAATAACAGCAATATAACCAGAACAATCACCACAATAACACTGAAATGATATAAGAATAACAACAAAAATAACACTTTCATTTTGAGAGCAATGTTCATGGGCCTCTTTGAGGGGGAAACCTCCAGTCGAGTAGAGATATATTACAATAATATCCAAGCTAGGGTTCTCATACCCTCGACTCCTATTTATACTAAATATGTCTATCAAAAGAAGCATCTAGAGGAAGATCCTTCCAGAAGCGGAAGCTTCTATTAGATCTTCTTACATTCAACTTATTCTATTTTATTGCAAGGCCTTATTAATATTGACCTTTATTACATCCAAATATATTGTTCTACCTATGTGCGGGTTAGGAACCTAACATGTCCTCCCCCTTAAAAAAATCCTTGTCCTCAAGGCTTGAGATGTGGAAATTGCTACAGAATGGTAGTTGGTTCCCAAGTGGCATCTGCTGGAGTTGTATCTTTCCACTGGACTAACAATTCCTTGATGGTTCTCTGACGCAGGCGATGATCATACTAGTCCAAAAATTCTTGTGGTTGTATCCAAATGGATCCTTCTTCGTCTAACTCGGGAAGGTTGGTTTGAATTTGGCACTTAGTTCCAATCACCTTCTTTAAGCATGAAACATGAAAAATAGGATGTAGCTTAGAATGACCGGGAAAAGATAACTGATAGGCCACCTGTCCCACATGCTTGAGAATGGCATAAGGACCATAAAAATTGGGTGCTAGATTTTTCCAATGCTCGGCCTTGAAGGATTTTTTCTTGTAAGGTTGCAGTCGAAGAAACACCTGATCCCCTTCTGCAAATTGGCATTCAAAGCGACCTTGATCGGCTTGTTTATTCATGCGATTTTGTGCCATGACCAAATTCTCTTTGAGGGTATGAAGAACAGCCTCTCGAACTGTAAGCATTTGGTCAACCGCCTGGACCTTCGAGACACCCAATAAGTACGAGAGAACTGAAGGTGGATTTTGTCCATATACCGCTTCAAAAGGAGTCATGTGTGTAGTTGTATGGTATGAAGTGTTGTACCACCATTCAGCTAGGGATAACCATTGAGCCCACTCATTTTTATTTTTCGAGGAAAAACACCTCAAATATGTTTACAAAAACTTGTTGACAACTTCCGTTTGACCACCAGTCTAGGGATGATAAGATGTGTTGAGATGCAATTGGGTGCCTTGTAGCTTGAACATTTCTTGCCAGAAATTGCTGGTGAAAGTTGGGTCACGATAAAAAACAATAGAATGCGGCATGCCATGAATCTTGAAGACTTGATCCATGAAAAGTTGAGCCACCATGGATGTTGTAAATGGGTTTTGAAGAGCACAAAAATGAGCATACTTGGAAAGGTGATCAAAAACCATCATGATGACTATGTTATTTCCCGATTTGGGTAAGCCTGTAATAAAATCCATAGAGATATCCCTCCAAATAGTAGGTGGAATCGAAAACGGTTGTAGTGTGCCCAGAGATTTGAGTGTTTCTCCCTTATTACATTGACACACATCACATTCAGTGACAAAATTATGAATGTCTTGCTTCATACCATCCCATAAAAAAGAACATTTGACCTTGTCATAGGTTTTGGTAAACCCAGAGTGCCCAGTTGAGGGTGTAGCATGAAGCTCAGAAAGTACCGTGGATTTAAGTTTTGATTGTTTACTTAAATACAAATGGCCTTTGTATCGAAGCTCATCATGGAGCCAAGAGTACCCTAAGGAAGTTGAAGCATTGGACTGCAATTGTTGGATCAGATGCAAACTTTTGGGATCGTGTAGCCATTCCTGGAAAATAGCTTGGAGCCAATCTGGTACAATGAATGAAAGAGAGAGTAGATGGAGAACTCAATCCACATGAGAAAGATGGTCTGTCTAGGTTTTTCTATATATGAGGATATCATCAAATAAAACTAAGACAAAATGACAGAGAAAAGGACGAAAGACATGATTCATGAGGCTTTGGAAGGTGGAGGGGGCATTACACAAGCCAAAGGGCATGAACAAAAACTCATAGTGGCCCTCATGATTTCTAAACGCGGTCTTCAGAATGTCTGCCTATTTCATACGTATCTAGTGGTAGCCAGAATGAAGATCAAGTTTAGTAAAGAACTGAGTGGCACTCAATTCATCCAAGAGGTCATCAATGACAGGAATGGGAAATTTTTCTTTAATGGTAAGTTTGTTGATGGCACGTAAGTCGATACACATTCTCCAAGAACCTTCTTTCTTCAGGACCATGACCACTAGAGAAGAGTAGGGGATAGTACTTGTTACACATGATGTTGGTCACTTTAGTGATGTCTCTACAAGTGATGTGTTCAGGCTCCCACAAGGACTTTTTTCCTGAGAAAGATGATTGTTGTCTTCTTCCAAAAAACACAATTTTAAGATGAGTTAACAGGTTGCCTATGTTACAGGTTGTGAGAATACCTCATTCTCACAAGACACCCACACTTAGGGTGTGACCTGTTCACAGTCTTCTCCATAGATAGGGTGTGAACCTATTTTTAAGATTGGAAAGGAGAAGAGGTCACGAAGGTTCTAGAAGGGGATCTTCTAGAAAATGAGTTGGCATTCGCATGGTTGGAATCCTACTGACTTCTCAGATTTGGTGGTATCATCCTCATCCATGTAACCATCCCTCCTTCTCCTATATATTGAAAGGTTTCTAATGGAAAAGGTTTAGTAAGATTGAATGAAGAATTGGTGAAAGAATTGTGTGAAGAACCCTACTTGGATAGAAGCTTGAAGACTCTATTTGGTCTATCAAGAGGAATTGGATCTTCTTCATGCAGGTAAAGAGCAAGTGTGTGTGTTGGAACCAAGGGTTACTGAAAGTAATATTGCGACATCAAGGCAATTAGGTTGTATCTTCTACTTTCATTTAATATAATACAACGGCATGTCCCTTTCCCATAAGATCACTCGTATTTTATAGCATAACTCCTTGATCATATGCATAAGTTGACATTGAATATACTTTGCTATCTTCACTTTGTTTGGTTTGTGTTGTCTTGGACCTGACGTCACAAGAGCACTGGAGTGAAGCGGGAACAACAGAGACCTAAGGAAGCGATATCTAGGTATGCTACTTATTCCTTCTCATTAGCAGATTCAATGACTACAACTTAGGGAAAGAGTCATGTCCTGTCCTATTTTGTTCTAGATCCAGGTGGATCTAGGGAGATATGTTAGTGTCTGCACCTACTGATTTGTCCAATATCAAAATTAGCGACTCCACTGGGGATGCAACCCATTTTTGTTGGTTTTTTCTTGGCCATTTGCTCTTAACCTACCATTTTTCATTCCCATCAATCTCTGACTCTTGAGGAGACCCTTACAGACTCCCTGGATCCATAAGTTCCCTTAGAAGTTTTTTCCTTTTTCCAAAATTTTCTTGATTACAGACCTTCTCGCACTGCACCCTTATGTAGCCTACGAGAACTACTAAAGTTCGCACCCTGTTGTTAAGTTCAGTGCGAACTTCTCACATTTTGCCTGTGTCTAGCCTTCAAGAATCCTTGATTCTCACACTGTACTACACTCCCAGCCTACGAACCCACTTGCAAAAATTTTGGATGAAGTCTTTTGTGTCCTTAGATGCCCAGATTTGCTTATGGTCTAGGAAGAACTTCTCTGGCTAGTGATTGAATGTTTCTTGGCTTCAAATCTCATGAATGATTAACTTCTTCTTGATCATGTTTTCTCAATTTTTACTCTTGACCTTTTCGCAACAAGGGTATAATCTCTGATTTTGAAATCCAAGTGCTTGTTTGGTTGGGAGCCTTTGATTGGTTTAAAAGTTGAGATCAATTGTTATTTTCAATTGCTTATTACTTGGCAAATTGATATCCATATGCATTTGAAGAGACTGGTCTTATCAGTTTGTTATTTTTGTCTTCATTGAAAGATTGGTTTGGGTCTTTGTTGTGTATTTCTTTTTCATTGGTTGCTTGTTTTTTTTTTCATAGTTCCACCCCTGTTGATTGGTTTCTAATAAAAATTAAAGACATTTTCTTTTTTAAGCAATTTTTTTCGAAAATATTGGCATTCAAGTACTGAAAAAAATGAATAGGGAATTTGCATTGTTCATGGTTGTTTCAAAGAAGATCATACATCGTAGTTTGTATTGTTCCAGAAAACTCCTCTTTCCCTCCTGTAGATAGGATTCATCGAACAAAAATGTGTATCATTCATTCCTATTTATGCATTTTTGGGTCAGAGTCTCACACAAAATCGACTTCATTTCCATCTCCTTCTGAGTAACAACCTTTAATAACATTGCGCAATTTTAAAATCCAACTAGTAATTTTTTCTAGGACTCTTTTACACCAACATTAGCTAGGCTAGAGCTTTGGAATAGGCAATGAGACATACTCTCCAAAGCACAAAACACACAATAGTATCTTGTGATAAGGAGTGTCAAATTCCATTTGTAGCATTTTGTCCTGGGAAGCCCTTATCACACAAGGGTCAAACCCAAGGTCGCATTGAGATTGACAAAGTTACTCACCTTGCTTTGTTGATATCAGTGTAGAGATTGCACATATTACGGGGGTCACTTGAAGGCATACCCACAATGATGAGTGGAAGCCTCTCAAGCTGATTTCGGGCTAGATACCCTGACCTTGCGTGTGGATCAGACTGTCGACTGTTCCCCAAAGCATTATTGTTGTTAGTGGTAACCTTAGTAGCCTACCTTCTTAGGGTCTTACACAAGGTGACTGTGAAGGGGCAAGTCTTCACAGTACCTGGAATCGACATTGTCCAAACTCACTCGGGCTCCTTGGAGGGTATACCCATGATTATGTGTGGGAGCTTGCACTAGGGTGTAAGTCCGTTAAGCATGTCGTCAACATAAATTTTCCACCCTCGCCCAGTCCCTTCTTGTCTCATCGTCGTGACATTGGATTTCATCACCAACTAGTGACTTCGGAATTAGAAGGTCTTGTTTTCTTGGTTTTTCTTCCTAGATTTTACTAGCGCATGTTGTTTGTTTACCCAAGTTGGCTATAGAATTTCTTTCATAAGATTCAAACTCGATCACAATTGACCCTCCACATCATTCACATAGAATGCAAGACCTACCCACAGAAGATCTGGAAGGTTCTCAACCCTTTCCTACCAACCCACTGGAGGGCTCTCCTCAATAGAGTGAAGTCCAAGACGTCGCCACTCCACAAGTGGAAAGAACTAAATCTTTAGAATGATTATGAATTAGCAATTCTTGAGGGGACTTCTGGCTTCCTGCCGACTCTAAGAGATGTATTATTCGAGTGAATTCTTCTGGATATCTAGTTGTTCAGTCTTCTGGATCACCAACCAGACCTTTCATAGGACCTAAGGGTCAAGATCCTTTTTGGACTACTGGAATTTTTAGACGGGATCTCTTCGTCTTAGGAGCAGGCATTGATATCACTATCACACCTGAGCTGCCCAAAACATCTGATCCAGGCACAGTACCTTTTACTACTGCATATTATTTTCCTGGTACAGACACTCTGCCAGCTGCCACATCTTGACTCTCCCTCTATAAATGGTCCATTACACAATGGTCCTGGATACTACAAGTTCTCACACTAGGATTACAACGGCTGGCCAAGCCCCCATATTTCGCCCAGAAACACCCCACCACTTCCACTCGGATATCATGCATTGAATCCTTCTATTCCCGCTCCTACACAAATCTCATCCAGGACTCTTGGTGGTTCCACTCCTTCTAGGCACCATCTTCCCGGTTTCATTCCAACACTTCCTCCACCCCCTTTCAGAGGACCTCTTCCATCCTCTATCTGGGGCACTAATCCTAGTGGCACCATCCCATATTTCACACCTAATTACCAGATTCCTGTTGGTGGACAATTTCACCAAGGAGGCCAAACTCAACCCCCTTTTGCAGGAAAAATCCCAACCGGGATGCAACCCCTGATTGGAGGGAAACCCCCAACGAACCCACCCTATGGAAAAAACATACCTCCATCCTTGGCCCAGTATTGGAATCATCTTATACAACATAATCCTCACCTGAATGGGGGGCAACAACCTTAAGCTAGCTCCAAAATACCCCCTAGTATAGGCCAACCCTATCTAGGTACGTCTAATCCTATTTGGGGCTCGAATGCTCCACCCCACGCCCCTGTTCAAGGGTACAACCCTATGAATTACTTTCTTCCACACCAACAACCGAATCTTCCTAGATCTTCACATTATATACAGACTTCTTATGGTCCTACTAGTTTACCAACAGGACTCCCTCCCCAAAGTCACCAGTACCTTTCTTAGCCACTATGGACCTCTTGGATCTGTCGAGGATTTTAAATTATCCAATCTGTAACTCTCCTCAATGGCCTGCCATATTGGCCAAACTACCATTTGACATCCCTAAATTCAATGGTAAACTAGGAGAGGACCCGAACAATCATGTAATGACTTTTCACCTTTGGTGCTCCTCCAACTCCTTGATGGATGACTCTATTCGTTTACGCCTTTTTCAGCGAACCCTCACAGGTTCCGCCGCGAAGTGGTATATCGAGTTACTGCGAGGCTTCTTCACCGACTTCAACACCCTCGCTATGGATTTCCTCACCCACTACCAGTTACCGATTCAGTATGAAATGGGAACCGATATTTTGAATTCTTTCAAACAAACCAAAGCCACTCATATCTCTAATCACATTCATGAGTGGCGACGGAGATGACGTCTCATCAAACTAGAACTTCCTGATCAGTTGCTGGTAGAATGGCTCATGAAATCATTCGTGAATGAAATCGGTCATGACATCGCCATGGGTGGATTTTTCATAGAAGAACAAGCCATCAATCGTGCCCAATACCTAGACCTCATTTACTCACAAACGGGTACTCTCTATGACTTACTCCCTGACGCACCTCGTCCTTCTACTTCTGCTACTTCAACCACTCCCGCTGCTTCTCATGCAACTGACGGTGTGATTGTCACTTTCCATGCCCAACCGCATTCTGTCCAGACCTCTGGAAAAAACCCCAAACCCATTTCTTCTAATGTTCAAAATGCTTTGTCTCCTACCCCTCCCACCAACAAGACTTCTGAGGTAAATTATGTTCAATCTACCCCCGCCGGCAAAAATAAATCCAAAAAAGGAAAGGGTAAGACCAAGGAGGATAAAAATAATCCACAAACTGAGAAAACCAAAACACCACCTATTGACGATAGGGATAAGTGCAAACCCCGATACCCTTGTCTTATCTGTGGTGATGATCACTACACTAAGGATTGTCCACGATGAGTCAAGGTTACTAAGTTCCTTTAAGGGACCACAAAACCCCCCACTCTGACCCTATTGTCACAACCCTTCCCTTCTCAACAACAAGCCCAATTGGTCATTCATGACCAACCTTCCCCCTCCAATACATCCTATGACTTAATGTGTACAGGTGATTCAAAGTAGAATGACATCACACTTACCACTCGAACCAAACATTATCCTTCCTCCAAAGAGAAGGTTCATGCAATACCTCCTTTGTTAGTCCAACCATCTCCCATGACTCCACCTACCAACAGTCCTCTTCATCTCAAATGACTGAGCCTAGACATAGTTCTTTTCCCTCCTCCAAAGGGTGTCATTCGAAAATCGACTTTCAATCCTCATGCACGTTCTGCCCAGAACTACAGTATTGTTGAAGATCTGGCCCAAGCACCATCAACAATGTTATCCCTCGAAGTCCTTCAAAGTTGTCCTATATAATGGAAGTCAATGTTGAAAGCTATTGGTGGAATCATCCCTATGGATACAAATTTAATAATTTTTTACTTGGAAGATCACATTCCAAGGTTACCCCCTCAACTCGCGTTCCAAATAAAAGTTATTGTCTCCAACAAAAACATTTGTAGAACGGTTATTGATGAGGGTGCCTCGACTTGTGTCATGTTTATTACCTGCTGGAAAGCCATCGGCTCTCCTCCTTTGACTGAATCAAACAACATTCTCAAAGCCTTCAATGGATCTGGTTTTAAGCCTTACAGTTTCCTCCCTTCATTGTCTATTACGTTAGAAGGTAAAATGGTCCAAGTTGAAGTGGAGGTCTTTGACGCTCCTCTCGATTACAACCTTCTACTTGGTCATAGTTGGATTGATTCCATGCGTGCAGTTGTGTCGACTCTTTTCCGCATCGTGCATTTCCCACATCAAGGAAAAGTAGTGATCGTCGACTAATTGGACTTCTTCCACTCCGATACACGTATCGGCAACGTACCATTCATTGAAAACCCCCCCCAGATACTAGAACGTTGGTGTGGGTCTTATTAAAGATTCCTCATTAATGGGTACTTTCTCCATACCACCACCCGATGTTCCACATCCATTTTTCACCTCGATCAACATGATCTCCCCCTCTGTTGACAGAACCCCTACATCTTACGACCCATGGATGGTACCCCACCCTAACGATCATCTTCGTTACGGCGATGAAATGCCTTTGATTTCGATCGAATCCGCTTATCAAGCCATTCAATCGGCAACCCCTGCCACCCCCTCTCTTAGTGATTTATCTCCATACCCTTTCTGCGTCATTTTTCCCATGGACGAGATGATTATGTCCGTTATGTCCATGAAAGAAACCCCTTGGGACGATGGACATCATCGTTCCATCCTCTTCCTAGAACAACACACCATCAAGGGTTACCAACAGATCTCAACCCCGTAGACCATTGTCATCATTTCTACTATTCCCGAGTATACAGATGATCTGTTCTACGAAGGGAACTTAAGTAATATCTCACCCACCATCCCCCTCGACATATCCATAAAATATGGAATTGTCGAAAATGTGCATATCGGAGTATCGTGTTCCCATGACAAAGTTTTCACCTACAAGTCTATTTTCCAAGAATTTTTTGATGTCTTCGCCTGGAGTTATGAAGAAATGTCGGCTATTGATCCCGACATTGTGATACATTGTTATAACC
This sequence comes from Picea engelmannii, assembly GCA_009831015.1. Lineage (NCBI taxonomy): Eukaryota > Viridiplantae > Streptophyta > Pinopsida > Pinales > Pinaceae > Picea > Picea engelmannii. The sequence continues at coordinate 804,676 of ML781906.1, read as the reverse complement.
CGAAAATGCACCACATAGGTTTACCTGGCATCAGGCCAACTCATGCCTCTTCCTAGACAAAGCCATGTTGAACAAATCCTCAAAAAACCACTTAAGTCAAGGGACCCACGCGCTAACCTTTCACTGGGCGCAGGTGACCGCTTGCTGACCTCCTACTGCACGCGGGTATCCGCGGGCTAACCCACTATAGCCCGCGGGTACCTAACAAAGCAAGAAATCAGGAAACTTTCCGCCGGGACACGAGGCTTTTTGTCAGTTAACTGGAACTCTCCGCCATGCATGGCCGAGAGTTCGCCTAAAACCCTAGCTCCTTCTAACCTATAAAAGGAGGGGTAGGGGTACTATTCAAAGGAGGAAAAATAATAGCAAAGAAACTCTGCCAAATTGCCAAGTCCCTTATTGTCCCTACCCTTTAGCTTTGCCTCAAGCTTCAGGAGAACTTCATGTTGCAGCAGTTGGAGGA
>ML781906.1:768206-789101 GCA_009831015.1 Picea engelmannii | reverse complement strand
GATCAGTAGCATGCATGTGTAGTCTTACCTTGATTGCAGGAAGCTTTGTGGAAGGGGCAGCAGCAGCAAGGAAATAGAAGGCTCAACGGAGGATCTACTTCAATCATCGTTAAAAGGGTGAGTCGATTCTTCCCATGTTTGCTTGAAAAAGGGGTTGAGATTTTGGGTAGAAGGTTAAAATTTAAATCTTAAGGGTCATGATCTGCGTATAAGTTTAGAGCCCTAGCTTATTAGTCCGTAGGGTAGAATACCCCACAACATACATGAGATTAAGACATACCCCGACGCTAAACCCGTCTGGCAATGACTTCATCCGATCCACCCACGTAAAGCAACCGCTAACAAGCTTGAAGTTGAAAAACTTCTTATGGATGGCTTCATTTACCCAGTGGCTCTAACTGACTGGGTTTCCAATCTTGTTCCAATCGACAAGAAACAAGGCACAATCTGCGTGTGTGTTGATTATAGAGACATTAACAAAGTTTTTCCTAAAGACAACTTTCCTACCCCCTTCATTGACCATATCGTCAACGATTGTGCCGGAAGCAAAATCTTCTCTCTGATGGATGGCTTCTCTGGATATAATCAAATCAATATTGTATCAGCGGACCAACACAAGACCGCTTTTATTTGTCCTTGGGGCACTTTCGCCTATCGAAAACTCCCATTTGGTTTAAAGAATGTCGGTGCAAATTTTCAACGTGCTATGTCTTACGCCTTTCATGACATAAAGCACATTGTGCAACCATATCTCGATGACTTACCTGCTCATTCCATGCGTCGTGTAGATCATCCAATACACCTTCGTGCCATTTTCTTTCGATGTTGGTTTTACCATATACGCTTAAATCCCCACAAATGTATTTTCTGCGTAGAATCCAACCGACTTCTGGGATTTATTGTTTCACATCAAAGGATCAGGGTAGATCCTTTGAAGGTCGAGGCGATTCTCAATATCCCTCCTCCTTCCTCACTTCGTCAGTTACAAAGTTTGCAAGGGAAGGAAAAATTTCTCCGTCGCTTCATCCCGAACTATGTTGAGCTAACTCTTGGATTTATGCGACTTCTCAAGAAAGGTTCTAAGTTCATATCGGATACCACTGCCAACAAATCTTTTGAAGCTTTGAAATTGTCTTTGACACGTACCCCACTGCTCTCCCCACCTAACTACAGTCGGGATTATTTACTTTACCTCGTAGCCTCAGACTATACCATCGCTATGGTTCTTGTCTAGGAGGATGATTCTCATGACAAACATGTCATTTATTACTTGATTTGGAGTCTCACGACTACCAAAACCAAGTATTTACATGTTGAAAAACTGGCCTTGGCAGTCTTCCATGTTGTTCAACATTTCCGGCACTATATCCTCTCTTGCAAGACTATGGTAATTTCTAAATGCAACCCTGTGCAGCACATCCTTACATGCCAATTTCTAGGGGTAAAATACTCCAAATGGATTATAATACTCCAGGAGTTTGACTTAGAATTTGAATGCACTAAGTCCAAGAAATCCTTGGTGTCTGCGAAGTTGATATGTGACCTTCCCTGCTCTGAAATAGAAAATGTAGCAGTCGATTCATTACCCGATGGATCCATTTTTCTGATTAGTTCTGATGACCTTTGGTACAGAGATATCATCATATATCTCCTGACCCAGACTTTCCGACCCAGTTTGTCTAGCACTGACCGTCATCGAATAGGCTACCAAGACCATCAGTATATTATCCTCGGTGATACTCTTTATCATCGTGGGATTGACTCTGTTTTTCGACGTTGCCTCACATTTGATGAAGCCGAGAAAACCCTCAATGAATTCCATTCCAGAGCCTGTGGTGGTCACATGTCTGGGTATGCTACTGCCTAGAAGATCTTATGGGAAGGGTATTTTTTGCCTTCTTTATTCAACGATTGTATCGTTGTTGTCCAAAAATTTCATGCTTTCCAGGCCTAGAACAATAAAATATGATCACACCCTACTCCTCTACACCTTGTGGTCTCCATTGGTCCTTTTGAAAAATGGGGTATCGATTCCATGACATGTCACCCTCACTCGACCGGGGGGCATGGATACATTATTGTAGCTGTAGATTATTTTACGAAATGGGTTGAGGCGATGCCAACATTCGATAATATCGGAAGGACTACATCATTATTCATATTCAATCACATCATTGCTCATTTTGGTGTTCCTCAGGCTTCCATTACTGATCATGGTAGCCACTTTAGAAAATTCATGATGTCCGAACTCACTGAAAATTTGGTTCTTCGCCATGAAAACTCAACACCCTATTACCCACAAGCCAACAGCCAAGTTGAAGCAATAAACAAGGTCCTCATTACCATGCTTCGACGAATGATAGGGATTCACAAAATGATTTGGCACACGATGTTGTTTTCATCATTGTGGGCTTACCGGACATTCGTTAAGTCTGCTACCGGGTTTACACCATTCCAGTTAGTTTATGGTCTAGAATCCATCTTGCTGGTTGAATGTGAGATACCCTCCCTAAAACTAGCCCTCAAACTTCTCCCAAACACTTATGCTGAAGAACATCTGTTGTATCTCATGCAATTAGGTGAAACCCTTCGTGATGCCACCCTGGTTATAGAATCCCAGAAGAAACGCATCAAAGCCCAATACGACAAACATGCTAGGCCATGCATTTTCTTTGAAGGTGATCTGGTTCTTCTTTACGAACAAGATCGGGATATGATAGGAGATGGAAAATTTGAAGCTATGTGGTGAGGTCCTTATATTGTCAGATGAGTTTTGGAGAAAGGATCTTACGAGTTGGTGGACTACGACGGTATCCCTTTGAGTGAACCCAGAAACGGGCTTAAAGAAGTACTATGCCTAAGATCACCCGTACATAAGTGTTGTATTTTATTGTACCATACTCTTTGTGTGTTACTGTAGTATGATTTTTCGTTTCTTTTTCATTATCTAGTCTCTGCCCTCGATCACTTATGTTACATTTTGCTTGGTTTCTAGATGTCAAAGTATTTGCTACCCCACATTGGCTTTGTCGATGGCACTAGTCGTAGTACTCAGAACCTTGCTTCTGCTGCATGGGCAATCTACGCACCTACAAATGAACTTATCAGTCTGTGAGGTGTGTGCCTAGGTCATGCGACCAATAATATTGCAGAATATAGCATCGTCGTTGAATTGTTGATTGATGTTATTTCACTTGGTATCCGCCACCTGGTTATACGACTCGATTCCCAGCTAGTAGTACTACAACTAAGTAATGTCTATGTTATTCGAAGTCCTACTTTATTATAGGTATATTTACGAATTCGCCTCTTGGAACATTATTTTGATTATATTGAGTATTAGCACATTCCTAGATGTCTAAATACATTGACTGATGCATTAGCTAACTATGTGTTAGACAGACATTTGGGCCATTTATACACCAATCACACATTACATGTATAACACAACACAAGATAAGATAGTAAGAGCCATATATATGTATATAACGATCAAAAGTGTTTACAAAACGTTTATGTCCAATGACCAAAATCTCAAAAATACGAAGCCCATGGCTTCTACAAAATAGTGTCACGGATGACGCTCACAATAACACACAACTACTCGGGCTACTCTACGAAGAAATCGACTGATAGACTCGGACATGCCCATGTTATGGCACTGGTAACATCCGGGGATCTCCCCAATAGCCATATCTGGGATGTCAGCGTTCAACCCCTCCAAGTTCTACTCTACTGCCTTGTAGTCTTCGACATCCCATCTCACAACTGGAGCTGCCTAACCTCATCGTTGAATAGGAGACGTTCCTTAAGGTTGATATGGCCCCACATCTGTGTCATCAAAAAGAGATTTTTGATTAGTTTTTGGATAAACACAAAAACATTTCATATGATAAAACTTGAAAAAACATTTAAAAAGAACAAAATATGTACTTCTTACCTAAATCACCCCACTGAGCATCCTCAGGCAGGGCCAAATCCGGATCCCCTTAGAAATCCAAACCAGCGTATGTGTAGTTGTCAATCATCAGCATTTGGGGCCGCAACCAGTTGAAAAATGAATCATTATACTTGATGATGGGCCCTGCTACATGTCAAGCCATGAGGTTGCAGCACCTCAGCATCCTCAGATCCTATGGGGCCATTAAACCCCAATCAACCTGTAGTATCAGCAGTGGGACCCTCTCGAGGAAGGACACCAAAAGTGATTTGTTACCCCTCCTGCACTTCGTCAATTGCCTCTTCATACTGCGGAGAACTACATCCGACCAATTGAAGACCTGAGGCTCTGTGCACTCTATGGCATAATGGAAGTATCTCTGGAGATCCATGTGTGGAGCTGCACTCCCAGCCATCCGTGCAATAGTGAACAAGATGGTTCGCAGGGTCAAGTCTTGGACCCCCCAAATAGCAACCTTACCCTTGCTTCTTTCTGCCTCGGGAACAAAGTACTGGCGACAATACTCACTCATAGGGAGTCCACTGCCTCGGCCACCGGTCAAGCTAGCGTGGTACCCACGTCGTGATAACCCTGTTAGAAAACAGATATCCTCGATATCTAGGGTCAATATATGGACTCCCACGTGAAATAATTTTTGGTCCACGTCCCACATATGGACCAGGTATTCCAACAATCTGAGTTGGGCTCTCATGCCTGGAATCTGGAACAATTTCAAGAGCCCACAGTCTCGGAGGGTAGCGACTATACCCGGGTCATTCCCAGCAATATCATTGTCTTCCTCATGTTCTCTTTCTCACCACTCCAACATTGTGAGGGTCAAACACCTACACAAGAGCATGAGAGAAGAGTTAACAACTTGTTCCAAACTTTTGCATGATTTTTATTGGGCAAAAATTAACTTTAAAATCCATGTTTTGCCCCTTGCAGGTGAGCCTTTAGCATAGTGCGAGATTCTTGTAGGTGTCCTAAAGGCCACCTACGAGAATCCTAGATTCTCGCAGGTCCCGTAAAGCCTGCCTGCGAGAATGCTCGAATGCATAGTGGGGCCCTAAAATGGACTCAAAACCCAATAAATTGCCAATAAAAACTGAAAAATGAACCATGGAAAAGTTAAAGGATCAAAAGCTTACCTCATTGGCGGAAACGGTTCTACGAATGGTTTCTTGTGCCTCCTGTAATCGAGCGAAGAAATTTAAGAGAAAATGAGGTATGTTGGACAAGTTTTGGGCAAAATCACAATGAAATGGTAAAAACCCTTTCTACCCATATTTATTCACTTTTTACCATATTTTATTGATTTTTATATTATTTTTCTTATAAAACCTAATGCCCTAATGGTCTTGTGAGTATGGTTTTCATAGGTATAGCAACTTCGAAGTCTGAACAGGGGGTACAGGTATTTTTCTTTTTGTCGCATGTACAGTTACTTTTTTAAGGTTTTTTAGGAAACACCTCGAGCTCAGTCTTCGTTCGTTCTCGCGCTCGAAAATACATGAGAACATAACCGAGTATACTTTTTCTCATCTTTTCGTACTTGTATGGTAACACAAAAACGACGAACCTAAGGGAGTATCCTTTAAGATCTTTTTCACGCTCCATAAAAAGGAAAATATTGCCGAGCAATCTTGTTCTCTTCACACTCATTAAAGTATCTGAAGAAAATGTTCGATGAGCGATAGTTAATCACTTTTTCAGTCTCGTCGAACTTATTTATGAAAAAGGAACTGGGAGAGTTCTCTTTAAGTGTTTCTCAGACTCTCAAAACATGAAAAACACCCGAGTTTTCTATCCTTGGACTCGTTAAACAAACATCGACAAACTCGTGACGGGACCGAACCACTCCTTATTAGGGTTCGTTAAATATACATCGAGGGACTCATATGAAGGATGAGCTTACATCAACAAGCATATGTTATTCTCCTCAAGCTTGCGTAAAAATAAAGAGGTACTCGCCAGAAATGGTGGGGGAAATTTTGGGAAAGGGATGTGTTTACGTATTCATATTAATGGCAGTAAGCATCACTCTTGAACATGACACCCCCTATTTGTCATTTGAATCCGGGTTGGGAAATACATTTGTCTCTCGCTTGATTTGCTACAAGGTCATATATTGGGTTGTCTTTGAGTCAGTGCTGCCAAGTCTTTGGTCGTGTCGTTCATATGTTCAAGAGAAGTTCAGATGAGCCCTCTATTGAGTCGGCCATCTGCAGTTGTCCATTCTTACTATGTCGGCCTTCCCTATGTCCATTTCGACTCATGTTCATACTTTGTCTCATCTTCAAAATCTGTTCCTTATTTCTTGTCTTTGATGGGGGATACATCCAGGCCCTCCTATGATGAGTCTTGTTCCATCAAATCCAACTCATTATCTGGAAATGAGACTTAGAAATCATTTAGTACCTTGGAACCTGCATGCCTTAATGGCAGGTCTCTTCACTTTTGAAAACATTTCATGGAGCCACCATCGGAAGGTCTCTTCACAACGCCCTCCACATTTCATGGAGCCACCATTGGCAATCATGATTTGGAAATTATTAACTACATGGATGTAGCAATGAGTTTCTTGGGCAATGTGGTGATGAATAAAATTATGGGTGCTTGCACTATCAACCAAAATGATGACCTTCCTATGCTTGATTTAACCGATTAGCTTGAGGGTTTGGGGAGCAGAGAAGCCAGTGAGAGCATTTAGGGAAATGACAGGTTCTACTTCAGGAGGGTCTGAGGGAGGGGTGATGTCAGTCATTTCAGGTGACTCAGAAACAAGGGGAGTTTCAACCTCCTCTTCCGAAATATCCTCCGAGATGGCCATAAAAATATTTTGTTCCTTACACTTATGGCCTGGGAAATATTTTTCATTGAAATTATAACAAAGGCCTTTGAGTTGGCGTTCATCCATTTCATCCTTGGTCAATTTTTGGATCTTTAGTGGAGCAAAGGGAGTAGTGGGATTTATTTGTTTAGTGCGAGGGATAAAGGAGGGTTTATGGTTTTGAGAAGATACAACCTTTTGTGCTTATTTATCTCTTTTAGTATCTTCCACCCAAATCTGAGGATGAGCCATGAGGACATGGGCCCAAATCTCATCCTTGAGGCCACTGATAAAACACTCTCGAAAAAAAGCATCAGACATGCCCTCTGTCTGAAAATATAGGTGCTCAAAAGCAGCTATAAAGTCTTCCACCATTCCTGATTGTTTCAACTTTGTCAAACAACCCAAATGGTTGGTGTCAGTTTCAAAGCATTCATAAATCTCTGCCACAAAGTGTGTCCAATAAATATACCCTTAACGGGAAGTTTTTCTCCATTGCCACCATTGCCAATGTTCTTGATCTAAATGGAGAACACCATACCGGAGTTTGGCCAAGTCATATGTAATGACGTATAAAGAGAAATAATTTTCTATTTGGGTTACCCAACCAGTGGGATCCGAGCCATCAAATTTGGTCACATCAACCCATGGAAGGCGTAGGTCATGTTGAAAATGATGGTGTTGAAAGTTGATTTTTCATTATCTAGTCTCTGCCCTCGATCGCTTATGTTACATTGTGCTTGGTTTCCAGATGTCAAAGTCTTCGCTACCCCACATTGGCTTTGTCGATGGCACTAGTCGTAGTACTCAGAACCTTGCTTCTACTGCATGGGCAATTTACACACCTACAAATGAACTTATTAGTCTGTGAGGTGTGTGCCTGGGTCATGCGACCAATAATATTGTAGAATATAGCATTGTCATTGAATTGTTGATTGATGTTATTTCACTTGGTATCCGCCACCTGGTTATACGACTCGATTCGCAGCTAGTGGTACTACAGCCAAGTAATGTCTATGTTATTCGAAGTCCTACTTTATTATAGGTATATTTACGAATTCACCTCTTGGAACATTATTTTGATTATATTGAGTATCAGCACATTCCTAGATGTCTAAATACATTGACTTATGAATTAGCTAACTATGTGTTAGACAGACATTTGGGCCATTTATAAACCAATCAAACATTACATGTATAACACAACACAAGATAGGCCAGTAAGAGCCATATATATGTATATAACGATCAAAAGTGTTTACAAAAAGTTTTTGTCCAATGACCAAAATCTCAAAAATACAAAGCCCATGGCTTCTACAAAATATTGTCATGGATGACGCTCACGATAAAACACAACTACTCAGGCTACTCTACGAAGACATCGACTGATAGACTCGGGCACGCCCACATTATGGCGTTGGTAACATCCGGGGATCTCCCCAATAGCCATATCTGGGATGTCAGTGGTCAACCCCTCCAAGTTCTGCTCTACTGCCTTGTAGTCTTCGGCATCCCATCTCACTACTGGAGCTGCCTGTCCTCGTCGTTGAATAGGAGACGTTCCTGAAGGTTGATATGGCCCCACATCTATGTCATCAAAAAGAGATTTTTGATTAGTTCTTGGATAAACACAAAAACATTTCATATGATAAAACTTGCAAAAACATTTAAAAAGAACAAAATGTGTACTTCTTACCTAAATCACCCCACTGAGCATCCTCAGGCAGGGCCAAATCCATATCCCCTCAGAAATCCAAACCAGCATATGCGTAGTTGTCAATCATCAGCATCTAGGGCCACAACCAGTTGAAAAATGAATCATTATACTTGATGATGGGCCCTGCTACGTGTCGAGCCATGAGGTTGCACCACCTCAACATCGTCAGATCCTATGGGGCCATTAAACCCCAATCAGCCTATAGTCTCAGCAGTGGGACCCTCTTAAGGAAGAAGGACACCAAAAGTGATATGTTACCCCTCCTGCACTTCGTCAATTGCCTCTTCATACTGCGGAGAACAACATCCGACCAGTTGAAGACCCGAGGCTCTGTGCACTCTATGGCATATTGGAAGTAGCTCTGGAGAGCCATGTGTGGAGCCGCACTCCCAGCCATGCGTGAAATAGTGAACAAGATGGTTCGCAAGGTCAAGTCTTGGACCCCCCAAATAGAAACCTTACCCTTGCTTCTTTCTGCCTCGGGAACACAGTACTGGCGACAATACTCACACATAGGGAGTCCGCTGCCTCGGCCACCGGTCAAGCTAGCGTGGTACCCACGCCATGATAACCCTGTTAGAAAATAGATATCCTCGATATCTAGGGTCAATGTATGGACTCCCACATCAAATAATTTTTGGTCCACGTCCCACATATGGACTAGGTATTCCAACAATCTGAGTTGGGCTCTCATGCCTGGAATCTGGAACAATTTCAAGAGCCCACAGTCTCAGAGGGAAACGACTGTACCCGGGTCATTCCCAGCAATAGCATCATCTTCCTCATGTTCTCTTTCTCACCACTCCAACATTGTGAGGGTCAAACACCTGCACAAGAGCCATGAGAGAAGAGTTAGCAACTTGTTCCAAACTTTTGCATGATTTTTATTGGGCAAAAATTAACTTTAAAATCCATGTGTTTCCCCTTGTAGGTGAGCCTTTAGCATAGTGCGAGATTCTTGTAGGTGTCCTAAAGGCCACCTACGAGAATCCTAGATTCTCGCAGGTCCCGTAAAGCCCGTCTGCGAGAATTCTCGAACGCATAGTGGGGCCCTAAAATGGACTCAAAACCCAAGAAATTGCCAATAAAAACTGAAAATGAACCATGGAAAAGTTAAAGGATCAAAAGCTTACCTCATTGGCGGAAACGGTTCTCCGAATGGTTGCTTGTGCCTCCTGTAATCGAGCGAAGAAATTTGAGAGAAAATGAGGTATGTTGGACAAGTTTTGGGCAAAATCACAATGAAATGGTAAAAACCCTTTTTACCCATATTTATTCACTTTTTACCATATTTTATTGATTTTTATATTATTTTTCTTATAAAACCTAATGCCCTAATGGTCTTGTGAGTATGGTTTTCACAGGTATAGCAACTTCGAAGTCCGAACAGGGGGTACAGGTATTTTTCTTTTTGTCGCATGTACAGTTACTTTTTTAAGGTTTTTTAGGAAACACCTCGAGCTCAGTCTTCGTTCGTTCTCGCGCTCGAAAATACATGAGAACATAACCGAGTATACTTTTTCTTGTATTTTCGTACTCGTATGGTAACACGAAAATGACAAACCTAAGGGAGTATCCTTTAAGATCTTTTTCACGCTCCATAAAAACGAAAATATTTCCGAGCAATCTTGTTCTCTTCACACTCATTAAAGTATCTGAAGAAAATTTTCGACGGGCGATAGTTTATCACTTTTTCGATCTCGTCGAACTTATTTATGAAAAAGGAACTGGGAGATTTCTCTTTAATTGTTTCTCAGACTCTCAAAACATGAAAAACTCCCAAGTTTTCTATCCTTGGACTCGTTAAACAAACATCGACAGACCCGTGACGGGACCGAACCACTCCTTCTTAGGGTTCGTTAAATATACATCGAGGGACTCATATGAAGGATGAGCTTACATCAACAAGCATATGTTATCCTCCTCAAGCTTGCGTAAAAATAAAGAGGTACTCACCAGAAATGGTGGGGGAAATTTTGGGAAAGGGATGTGTTTACGTATTCATATTAATGGCAGTAAGCATCACTCTTGAACATGACACCCCCTATTTGTCATTTGAATCCGGGTTGGGAAATCCATTTGTCTCTTTCTTGACTTGCTACAAGGTCATATATTGGGTCGTCTTTGAGTCAGTGTTGCCAAGTCTTTGGTCGTGTCATTCATATGTTCAAGAGAAGTTCAGATGAGCCCTCTATTGAGTCGGCCATCTGCAGTTGTCCATTCTTACTATGTCGGCCTTCCCTATGTCCATTTCGACTCATGTTCATACTTTGTCTCATCTTCAAAATCTGTTCCTTATTTCTTGTCTTTGATAGGGGATACATCCAGGCCCTCCTGTGATGAGTCTTGTTCCATTGAATCCAACTCATTATACGGAAATGAGACTTAGAAATCATTTAGTACCTTGGAACCTGCATGCCTTAATGGCAGGTCTCTTCACTTTCGACAGGGGCTTCACATCATTGATCCCTGATCGAGAGATTCCACTGAGTGCTTGACTTCATCTCATTCATTCACATTCATTTAGATTTTACTTCAGTACCTTGGGATTCATTGACATTAATGATGATTTCCCTCGCACTTGTTAACGGTTTTCATCAATGACCGGTAATCAAGTGGTTTCTACCATGCTCGACTTCAACACATGTAATCACATGGCTAGATTCGTACTTTCAGGTGACGGGATTGAAGACCCTGGGTCTCATCTTTTTGATCCAGACTGCAATGGAGTATGTATGATTTGTGTTGGTGCATAGATCAACTTTGTATGTCATGTGGCTATGCCGTCTTAATTCAAGTCTTCTCACATAGATCCATAGTGTATTCCTGGTGGCTATGTAGCATTTTTGATGGCATGGATCCACGGTGTATAATTGGTGGCCATGACTTACATTCGTGATTCCATTCATTTGTGATCTGAGCATGGGAATGCCTACCTCAGAACTGGTATTATATTCTGCAGATGCTTGATTGTTTACAGGTTTCCGATTAGGTGCGCTCCTGGTTTTTGACACACACACGCAATTTACAAAGTATTTCATTTGTCATAGATTCTAGCCTCATACTTTGGGGGGCATTCTGTTACACATGATTTTGGTCACTCTGGTGATGTCTCTACAAGTGATGTGTTCAGGCTCCCACAAGGACATTTTGCCTGAGAAAGATGATTATTGTCATCTTCCAAAAAACACAATTTTAAGATAAGTTCGCAGGCTACCTATGTTACAGGGTGCAAGAATCCCTCATTCTCGCAGGCCACAAACACTTAGGGTGTGAACTGTTCACAGTCTACTCCATATATAGGGTGCAAACTTGTTTTTAATCTTTGAAAGGAGAAGAGGTCACAAAGGTTCTAGAAGGGGATATTCTAGAAAATGAGTTGGCATTTGCATGGTTGGCATCCTACTGACTTCTCAAATTTGGTGGGATCATCCTCATCCATGTAACCATCCCTCCTTCTCCTATATATTGAAAGGTTTCTCATGGAAAAGGTTAAGCAAGATTGAATGAAGAATTGGTGAAAGAATTGTGTGAAGAACCCTGCTTGGACAGAATCTTGAAGACTCTATTTGGTTTATCAAGAGGAATTGGATCTTCTTCATGAAAGTACAGAGCAAGTGTGTGTGCTAGAACCAAGGGTCACTAAAAAGAAGCTTGCGACATCAAGGATATCAAGTTGTATCTTCTACTTTCATTTAATATAATATAGCAACATGTCCCTTTCCCATAAAATCACTTGTATTTTATAGCATAATTCCTTGATCATATGCATAAGTTGACATTGAATATACTTTTCTATCTTCACTTTGGTTGGTTTGTGTTGTCTTGGACCTGACGTCACAAGAGCACCAGAGCGAAGCGGGAACAACAGAGACCTAAGGAAGTGATATCTAGGTATGTCACTTATTCCTTCCCATTAGAAGATTCAATGACTACAACTTAGGGAAAGAGTCATGTCCTGTCCTGTTTTTTTCTAGATCCAAGTGGATCTAGGGAGATTTGTTAGTGTCTGCACCTACCAATTTTTCCGATAACAGTACTAGGGAGGATAACGCCTGCGTTAAGGAGTTCCTGGACCATTTTCTCAATTTCATTTTTTCGGGAAAAGGGGTGACGATACAGACGGATATTGGGAGGAAGGCTTCCTGGTACAAGGGGAATGGAATGATCATGAACACCATGGGAAGGAGGGAGTCCCTGGGGAGTGGAAAATACCATTTGATGTTTAGAAAGGATGGAATGGAGGTCTTGCGGCACCGAGGGTGTCTCTGTTGCTTGTATGGCATGGAGTTGGGAAATAACACCAGAATGACATTTTTTGAGCATCTTTTCCATGCAATGGGAATTAATGATCTCAGGTGAACCGATGATGATGCCTTGGAACTTATATTGTTGGCCCTCCTGGTCAAATTGCATGGTTAATTCCTTAAAATCGATGAGAATGGGACCCAAAGTCCTTAGCCATTTTGCACCCAACACAATGTCACAACTGCCCATGTCGATAGAAAACATATGAGATTTCATGTGGTAGTCACCAATTTGGAGACGCACATTTTCACAACGCCCTCCACATTTCATGGAATTACCATTGGCAATCATGATTTGGAAATTATTAACTGCATGGATGTAGCAATGAGTTTCTTCGGCAATGCGACGATGAATAAAATTATGGGTGCTTGCATTATAAACCAGAATGATGACCTTCCTATGCTTGATTTAACTGATTAGCTTGAGGGTTTGGGGAGCAGAGAAGCCAGTGAGAGCATTTAGGGAAATGACAGGTTCTACTTCAAGAGGGTCTGAGGGAGGGGTGATGTCAGTCATTTCAGGTGACTCAGAAACAAGGGGAATTTCAACCTCCTCTTCCGAAATATCCTCCGAGATGGCCAGAAAAATATTTTGTTCCTTACACTTATGGCCCAGGAAATATTTTTCATCACAATTATAACAAAGGCCTTTGAGTTGGCGTTCATCCATTTCATCCCTGGTCAATTTTTGGATCTTTAGTGGATCAGAGGGAGTAGTGGGATTTATTGGTTTAGTGCGAGGGATAAAGGAGGGTTTATGGTTTTGAGAAGATACAACCTTTTGTGCTTATTTATCTCTTTTAGTAGCTTCCACCCAAATGTGAGGCTGAGCCATGAGGACATGGGCCCAAATATCATCCTTGAGGCCACTGATAAAACAATCTCGAAAAAAGGCATCAGACATGCCCTCTATCTGAAAGTCTAGGTGCTCAAAAGAAACTATAAAGTCTTCCACCATTCCTGATTGTTTCAACTTTGTCAAATGGCCCAAATGGTTGGTGTCAGTGTCAAAGCATTCATAAAGCTCTGCCACAAAGTGTGTCCAAGCAATATACCCTTAATGGGAAGTTTTTCTCCATTGCCACCATTGCCAACGTTCTTGATCTAGATGGAGAACACCATACCGGAGTTTGGCCAAGTCATATGTAATGACGTATAAAGAGAAATAATGTTTTATTTGGGTTACCCAACCAGTGGGATCCGAGCCATCAAATTTGGTCACATCCACCCATGGAAGGCGTAGGTCATGTTGAAAGTGATGGTGTTAAAAGTTATGGGAATGAGAGGAATTTCCAACTTCAGTATGTGGAGGTGGGTTAGATAAAGGGTTATCTATAGGGATATACAGCTTGGTGAAGAGCATCGAAAAGACAAATTCAAGTTGGGTGGTTAGGTTTTGTTTGATTTCCTCCATTGAGGATTGAATGGTTGTATTGATGGCGACAACATTGGCACTGAGTTGTTTCACTTCTTGTTGGGTCTTGGTAAGATTAGATTGCAAGGTAGTGAAGCGAGCTTCCAAGTCTTGGCTACGTGTATGCTCCATGATGACGAGGGAACCGAAATGGAGCGGGTGGGGTCAATTTTTTTTCCAAAAAATGATATGTATGAATGTGATAAGGGAGAAGAGATGAATCCAATGGAATAGGTCTCAAATAATGGTGAAAAAAATTCCAGATTTTTTTTTTCTTTACACCTGCGGAGTTATACTCCGGTCTAAAGAATACTACAATAATGAAATGCCCAAATGCTTAATTAGGAAGAAATGTGTAGTGATTTGGCAACTTGAACACAGTTGCATGGAAATAGATCTTGTATGTTTTAATTTGTTTATGTTTTTGTCCCCCAGGGTTAGGTATTCAAGGGTTCTACATAAAAGGGTTTTCTCTGTGCTATAGCTCTCTGATATACGTGCAGTTTCCAATAGTATTACTCGGCCCAATATCTCAAGGCACTAACTAAGGAGGCTAGACCGTGCCCTTAGCCATACTACCCGACTACCCAAGTACTAGAGAGTATCTTCCCGAGTGTTGTTCTTAGTGGCACTATAGCAATCAGGTGACCAATCGGTTTATCTAAAGAGGGCTTCAAGAAATCTAGGTTGATCCGTACACAGGTGTTGTTTGATGCGCTACCACTCAAAGGGGTACCAATAGGGGTTACAAGGATGGCCAACAGATGTGTGCTTAGTTACCACTTGTATTTCCTGCGTGTATGAATCCCTCAACCACAGGTTTATGTGCATAACAACATAACTATGTGGCTTAAAGACACTGGAATACATATCTACCCTGGAAAAAAAAATAACCCACAATTTCTGCTGAGGAAAGTGCTCTGATACCACTTGTAATATACCAGATATAAAAAGTATGTAGAACAGAAATAAAATGCTAGAAATGGCAGAATAACAACAATATAACCAAAACAATCACCACAACAACACTGAAACGATATAAGAATAACAATAGAAATAACACTTTGATTCTGAGATCAATGTTCATGGGCCTCTTTGAGGGAACAACCTCCAGTCGAGCAGAGCTCTATTACAATAATATCCAATCTAGGGTTCTCATACCCTCGACTCCTATTTATACTAAATATGTTTATCAAAAGAAGCATCTAGATGAAGATTCTTCTAGAAGCAGAAGCTTCTATTAGGTATTATTACATTCAACTTATTCTATTTTATTGCAAGGCCTTATTAAATTGACCTTTATTACATCCGAATATATTGTTCTACCTATGTGCAGGTTAGGACCCTATCAACACTTTTCACCATTAGCCCTTCTGGTAAACCAGAAGGCTACACTACAAACAGAGTGCACAACGCAGTCTCACCCAATATGGATTATGGGTGACTGTAGGACACAAATGTCTACATTCATGGAAGGGGTTGGGGATATTATTTTGGCTTCTTCTTCTATTTTAATATATATTCTACGATAATATTCATCAAATCTACCATTTTATCCATTCAATAACATTTATTCTACATTATTATTTTAGTGTGCACTATAAATAAAATCATTCATTCATCTATACATTCATTTGTAATTGCAGAAACAAAAAAAATCACTCAAGCACATTACAACAAAGGATTTTACTAAGGTTCACCCCCCTTTCGGCTACGTCTACAAATATCTTATGCTTTATTCATTCTCCATTAAAATAGCATCGCGCACATGACATCATAGCTTTTAAGAATGGTGCATGAGGCTGACCAACATCACACCAAGCTCCATAGCTTGTGACCTGACCCTCAACTACATCTCAAATTTGACTCCATCTAAGCTCTATAGCTCTCAAAAAAATATAGACTTTGACTCAACACTCAAAAGGATGCTCAAAGTAATTTTCTCATGCAAACATTCAATGATAAGATGTCCTCTCCCTAGTTGCCTCATACATCCTCTATTTATACTACAGAATGGGTAAAATCCCTTACATTACGACTCAAAAACCCAAATTCTAAATGGACTCCACTTGTCCACTTTCTAACTCCTTGTGTGCGGTTGGTCTTTGATCCAACTCTTTCTTTCTTTAACTCTATGTCGGTCTTCCTTCTTTCTTGGTGCGCTGCTTCCTTTTCCCTTATGTCGCGTTGGTTCCCTTCTTTCCTGGTGCGCATTCCTTCCTTTGGTCCATCTAGTTACCTCATTTTTTGCGTTGAACCCCAAAATTTCCTACTCCAATAGGCCCCCAACGCTAACCTGTGGCTCATCTTGAGCCACTTAGGGCGTGTGTGCCTCCTACACTGATTTCTCCAATTCCCATAATTTATTTGCTAGTTCATCTCCCTTTATATTCATCTGCAGATTCTTTACTGTGAGGGTCTTTATGACCTGCGTTGTGACGTGCTCCTTTAGAACTTGTATGCTTTCTGAGTGCGCCTGTTTCATGATGGATTTATTTGTTTCCAGCTTTATTATCATCTTTTATCCTTGCTCTTGTACGTGCTCCAAATGATCTTGTATGATCTGTTATTCCTCCTAGATTGTCTTTGCTTCTTCTTGTAGGTTCTTCATCTCCTGCATGGCCCTCAGTCTCTCCGAGATAGGAATTATCTTTTTCCTTTGCTTTATATATTGAACTATTACATTCAACTCTTATTCTTTTTGATCCAACTGTTGGATCCTTTCATCTTCTTCCAGGCTTGTCCAAAGTTGTGTGGTCCTCTCATAAAGTTCTACTATTTCCTTGACTTTCAGTGCAATATTATCTTTTTATTATGTGGCCTGCTACTACATTTCAGATATTACCTCTGGCGGGGTGGTTGGTGTCATTTTCTCAACCAATTCTCTTATCTCCTACTTGTACCCATCCATCGTCTATGCTATCTTCTATATCTTTTCTTCTGCGTTGATTTCTCTTGTGAGTGCGTTGTCTAAAATTGTTTGGAAGACTTATTCAAGTATTTGATCTAATCTATCTGTATGGTGTTTCTCCTCCTCATGTTCATTTTGTGTTTCCTTGAGGACTATCTCAAGCACCTCTTTTTCTTCCCTAACTATCTCCATATTGTTTGCATCCGTCCTCGCCCTGGATTGAAACTCTTGCACTACACTCGTCTGCAAGTTATATAATTCTTTTGTTGGAATATCGGATAGTGCCAAGTTCAACTGTTCCACATCCTCCATCTACTTGTAACATACTCAGACTTATCTGGAATTTTGTGCTCCCCACTATTTCTATCTAGATTATCTCCTTCTCTTCATGAATTGGCGCCTACTGCATTGTGCTTCTCTGATATGTGACAGTGAGTTGTAAGCTCTCCAAAAATTCTTTAACTTCCATAATATCCATCATTATTTATTCTCTCTGATATTTTGTGACACACATTTCTTCCTATCCTCGGTCTTTCACATTATCAACTACTAACTTTGTGTCATCTTCTGTGATTGTGAGCTCAATGGGCTTCTTTTGTGGCCTCATCTTCTTCCTATGTTCTCCCATATGTATGGTTGATTTCCTCTTTTCTGTCGATGCATGTTTTGTGACCTATGGTATGATTTTAGTCCTTGTCTCCTGAGTTGAGATGCCATCCTTCTACTGTGCTTCCCCATTTGTTCTTTTTGACTATCAGTTCCAAGCACTGAAGCTCTTGGTACTATTTCCTTCTTCCTTGGTTTCTTTGTTGATGTTCCAGTACCTGTAGGTTTGTTGCACTCGACTGATTTTCTAGTATTTGTAGTTGGGATACTATATTTAAGTGTTATAGCAACTTCTTCCCATTATTTCCCTTTGTTCCTTTCTTCCCTACTATTGGCACCTTCCATTTATCCAACCATTTTGCGAGTACCCACTGTACTTCTTGTGTTGTAATGCAATAGTGCATCTTGAGCCATGTCTTTTTAGGGTCTCTTCTTTCTTGTATCCATGTATTATGCATGGATTCCTTAAAGTTGGATATCCCCTCATGTTCCTTCACCACTTCAGGTGATATTCTCCATGTATTTGTAATCTTCTCCTACATCTCTTGGATATACATGCCCAAAATACTTGTGTTGGATTTCCTTTTATTAGTATATGTGTTATGTCACAGGGTTTCATATCTCGTTGCACGACACCTTTCTGATCTTCCAAAAAACATTAAATACTTTGGTTTATCCCATGCATCTAGGGATATCAAAATTGACAGCCAGGAATAGTGGTACTCCTTTCCAACATCCTACGTATCCCTGCAGTCTTCTAAGAAAAGGTTGGGAAGATATGACGCCCAACTCAAAATTGTTTCTTTTGTGCACTGCGTAGTTTCTACAACCACCCTTGTCGGTTCCTCTTCTTTGTGACATTTCCTTAGTATCTTTCAGGCCATCAATTTCAACGCAAATCAGGTAGATGGGTAATTAATGTTCTTAATAATCATCCCCATGCTGCCTCTGTTTGTGCCAATTTTTTCATTTACTTCTTATGCAATAGATTTTTTCATCGAGGTATTGCTCTGTGTTATCACTGAAATTTCGTCCGCACATGGCGACAAGAACTCAGCATCGTCAAACAGTAATGAAGTCATTCATGGCACTGAATTAATTTCAAAGCATTCCAAAAAGGTCAAAAACTATACAAAGTAACCAAAAATTGAAGAGCACTTTACAGAAGTTGGGTGCGCGGAACAGAAACGTACCATGCGTGCATGCGCGCACGATGCGCAGCTGTTGGCACAAAAACCCGCGCACCTGCTAAACGACACATTTATTGAATTGGTCGGCCTCCCAACCACTTATGGATCAGCTCCCAAGCCGATTTGACCCTCAAATCTGAGCTGAATCCGCATGGTAGGCTGTTCAAAGACCTAATAAAGCCCTAAAGAGCCTCTCTTCACACTACACAGGAGTTATATAATCACCCAATGCAATGTTATAAAAAGCCATGAAGAAACCTCATTTTCTCAAGGAATTTCATGTAATGTTATGTTGCCTAGATTGTTTTAAGGACTCAATCCTTGACAAGACCACCTTGGCACCATTTCATTGAGCAACTCACCTCTCCATTGAGTGGGTTTGCAAAGGAATTCTTTCATCACCATTTTTATTTTTCTTGTAAGGAGAGAAAGTTTGTGAGGGTCCAAGAGCCTTCCTTTGGAGGAAGAAGGGACTCATAGTCCCCTTTCTTCATTGTGCTTTGATTTCATCAATAGATTAGCCTAAAAACATTGGTGATATTGGTCTTTTTGTGTTTGTTATTTCAATACCCGTATGCTTATAATTTTAGTTTGTTTTAGTTTAATTCTTGCTTATAGTTTTCTTTTTCTTTTTCTAACTCTTTCCTCTACAGCTGTCATGCTCAGCAAGACCCAACTGGGCATGTAAGCACCTCTCATTTGCTCACCAAGGTGACGAAGAGGGTGAAAATAGATTGGCGATCGTACTGGGGATTAGGTATCAATTCCTTCCTCATTTGGGTTTATTTTGCTCTTCTTTCAGTTTAATTAACTTGCAGGTACACCAACCGGCCTAGGCCGACCTACCAACCATCCAATTCAAGGGAGAATTGAGAGAAATCCATCCAGATTTTTCTCTCTCGGTCATTTGTCATAGGCGCGCGGGTATTCCACCCCACAGACGTGCATCGGACGCGCATGCGCTTTCATAGCAGCTTTTCTCTATGCGCATGCGCTTTCTGTCTCTACTTTCTTCGCGTGTCGGTGCTCTGTGCGCCTCTATCTGCACTAGGGGCCGCGCATCTGAGTAACATTTCCCATTGTAAGTTGTTGGGATGTGGGGAAGGTCTTTGGCCTTCTTAATAAATATGTTATGCATGCTCTAAATACTGCACCACACTTAGTCCCCTCATCATATAAAGGGGTTATTCTAACACACATAGGCACTTAGGAGGATAAAGAATCAATTTCTCCTCTTTGATTTTTGCCACGTGGATGGCTTGTTGTGACTAATAATATAAGTTGGATGTCAGTTTTAATCACATCTAAACTTATATTGGGACTAGGAATTGAAGTAACAATCGTCGAGTATGCTCTTCTCTCGCGCCTCCAAGCGATCTTGAGAATCAGAAAAAGGATTGTAAGACAATTTCGCCTCCCTTAAACAAAGTTTTAAAACCTTTTAGGAGAGGACAAAGGCCCTTTTGGGACCCCTCTTAGTTTCATTTTTTTTCAAACACATTTTAAACTTGTAACGGGCCCATACATGCCCACATGCTACAAAGATAGAATAGTGGTTGAATTTTTGCTTTCTTAGATCAAAACACTAGGAGAGTTTAAAGGTTTGTAACGGGCCCATACATGCCCACATGTTCAATCTAGGATAGTTTCATTCTTTCTAGATTACCTCACAAATAGGGAGTTAAAGGATAGTAACGGACCCACATGTCCACATGCTAGCTTCCTAGGGCTTTTTGAATTCCGCAAGGTTGTACCAAAGACATCTAGCTAATTAGGTAATCACATTTTTGTAAGGACCAAGCGAAGTCCACATGCAGCAAGGTGACATCTAATGAACTAAAAATTGGCACACTTTTCACTCACACACAAAAGTCACTTCTCACTCACATAGCTTCTTCTCGAAACGTGGAGGTCCAAATAAGTTTCCTCCAAAGGGATTCCGAAAATACCCCATCTTTTCTTGACAGGACTATCCAC
>ML781906.1:745840-767534 GCA_009831015.1 Picea engelmannii | reverse complement strand
GCCAGCTCTTTCGGGATATGCCCCCTCTACCCCTCATTATAACCAATTGTTTCATCCTTCACTAGTGTCTCTTCCGGTGACTTCAGACCCCACTGTTGAGTACTATTGGAAGGTCCAGTGCTATTTGAGAGGAAGGATGTTACATCTTCTAGGACACGAGCATTTGCTTTCTTTTTTGATTCCCCCACGCGGACAAAACCCACTTACCCATATATGTGCTTCTTTCTCATTTTATGTATGATGCACATCTTATTATAGTTTGATTTGGATATATATATTGTATAAACATTCATCGCAAAGGCTTTATTTCTCTCACCACTTGTTCCACACATTCACACAACTAGTCTGACATCATAGGGGAACCACAGAACCCCCGTCGTTCACGACGCTTGCTAAACCTCCCTCCTATATTAGGGGGAGTATCTAGTTGTACCCACTCATCGGTACCTCCGTCACACACTCTTGTGAGTGCTACTATCTTAGGATCAACTTTGCTTGGTTCTACATTACTTGGGTCAACTTCCCAAGGTCATCCGTTCACTCTCTCTCCTTTACAAGGAAGCAAAGGACCCACTTCCTCTCAAGGAGGGAGCACTAACCCACCTAGTCCCCATCAAGGGTCAGGTTCACAACACACTATGGCTGGAGCTAACCCTGCCCCCCCCACTACAGATGCCATATTTGGCCTCTCTCAACATACCGGATCTCACCAAACTTACCAATGATCCTATATTGCATGACGCCACATGGCCTGCAATGCCAACAAAACTTCCTTCAGACATACCAAAGTTTGAAGGGAAGGTAGGGGATGACCCTGCCAACCATGTCATGACCTTTCATCTATGGTGTTCTTCCAATAGCATTATGCATGATTCCATCAGACTGCGATTATTTCAACGCACACTTACTGGCCCATCAGCCAAATGGTATGTCGAAGAAAAATCAGGGTCCCATGGGACCTTTGAGTCCTTGGCCAAAGAATTCTTGACCTTATTCCAATTACCCATCCGCCATGATAATGGTCTAGAACTACTGTCTAACTTCAAACAAACCTCAGCCACCCACATCGTTGACCACATTCATGAGTGGCGTAGGCGACGTAGTTTGTGTAAAGCAGAAACCACCAAGCAGCAATGTCTCGACTGGTTTCTTCGATCACTTGTCTCTCTCCTTGGAAAGGATGTAGCTTCCACCTTCCCTCAAACCGAAGAGGAAGCCATCAGTAAGGCCCAACAGTATGACCTTATTTATGCACAGTCAGGGTACTTATACACGGTACTCCCTGATCTTCCAAAACCTGTGCCCTTTGGCCAAGACAAACCTGGGATGTCTCACTCAGCAGACGGACTAATAAGTGCCACCACACACCATGGTCCACAAACCCAACCACCACCGATGTATGGAACACCTCAATACCCGTCGGCATATGGGGGCACTCCTTATTACCCCCCACCCCCTTATCAACAGCCATACCCTGTTGCTATACCCTCACCCATCAGTGGACCACCACCGACACCTCCCATACATCCACCTATCCCCACAAACAGTGGTACTCCCTCAACATCATCTTAAAGTACTAGCGAAAGCGCTACGCCTTCCTATGTACCTTATGGATCAGTACCATCTCAAAATCCATACTTCCCGTTTCCTGGTCCTCCACAACCCATGGATCCCCCACATCCACATGCGGGGGTAAATTTTGTCCAACCTTCAGCTGCTCAACAATACCAAAATTTCGAACAGTTGAATACAGCCAACCCAACTCATCCATCAAACAATTCCAAGAAGAAAGGAAGGAACATGAGTAACAACAACCCTGGTCAAGGCGGGAATCAACCCCCACAGCACCAACCCACTGGGGGCAACCAGAACCAAGGAAACCAAAACCCCCAAGGGGGAAATAACAACAAACGCCAAGGGAGAAATAATGTTAAAACCATCTTCCCTTGTGCTCTTTGTGGTGAGTTCGTTCATTACACTCACCATTTCCCCCAGATCGTTGATTTCAAACGGTTGAAAGACTCGGGTAGTCTTCCCCATTCTCCTGCACAAACTGCCCCTCAACAGGCACCACAACAATACGTGCAACAACCCCCTCCCGCCGTGCTGCAAAATCCTATCCCACATCAAGGTGTGATAAACACCCAACAGGACACACAACATCCCCCACCTCAGGTAGGACAATACCACAACCCCAACAATCCAGCAGAGCGTACAATTCTCCTCACCAGTATCAGGCAAACGCGTAATCGCCAGTATCAGGCACCCGCTGAGTCTACTCCCATTTCTCTAGAGACAAACCCTACACCAACGGGACCCCCATTGGTGATCCCTCACCCTTGGGCCGAACCACCACTACGCATCCCTCGCATCCCCTTGCGCAGGAATGTCCACAATCCACAGGCTAGGGCAGCTCATAATTACAGCTTGGTAGGCGACTTAGCACAATCCCCGGCTGCCATGTCAGTCTTGGAAGTCCTCCAGACTTGTCCTATGCAGCGAAAATCGTTACTTTCCGCATTGTGGGAAGTCGACCCTGCTGATACTCGACTCATCACCTTTGATCTTGATAGCAGAGAACCTCGTCTTCCCGCATTGATCGCTTTTCAAATACCAGTGAAAATACGGAACATCACATTTTATCGGTGTATCATCGATGAAGGTGCCTCTACGTGCATCATGTCCAAAACAGTATGGCAGAAACTTGGTTCCCCGGAACTCATTCCCTCTGCCATCACATTACGAGCTTATGATGGACGACCATCCTCTCCTGAAGGGCTCTTCCAAAATGTCCCCATTGAACTCGGGGGCAAGACTATCCTCATTGATATCGAAGTTATCGATGCCCCGCTCGATTATAATATCCTGTTCAGGCGTAGCTACATGTACGCTATGAAGGCAGTAGCCTCTTCTGTCTTTCGGACAATGGTGTTCCCCCACAATGGGAATATCATGACCATCGACCAAGTCTTACATTATGAGCCTAACCCATCTACCAACCTCGATAACATTCTTCCTCTCATCCACACCAACCCGGACGCATATCCACTCATCGAGATGGGTCCTGGGATTTTTAAAGATCCATCCTTGTTAGGGACATACCATGGAGCACCACCACTCCTTCCCCCTAATCAAGTATGCGTCGTCTCCTCTAACGGAACTCACACAGAGGATGCTCTTCCTCCTCAGGAGGCTTCCGTCATCCCTAACGTCTCAATAGTCGCAGAACCACTCTCGCCGGAGCCTCCTGCGCTATCGTCGACCTCAACAGTCCACGAATCCACATCCCCTCAAGGAAATAATCCTGCCTGGGAGACAATCCCCCAACCCCTCACCCAAATTCCCTTCTTTTACCCTCCCCCAGGTATCGAAGCTTTTCAATTAGCCGCAACGCTCACACTACCTAATATGGTGTTAGCAATCCCAGTTTGGTATTTACACCCACCAGAGATGGTCCCTCGACCATCCCTTCACCCACAGGAAGGACTTCCCATGACGATTCATGTCCTTACCCCCACCACCCCCATACTCACTAACCCCCCTGCTACAGCTGGGGGAAGAAGGAAGAAGAAAGAGCCCACCGCTCCACTTCCTCCACGCATCCCACCACCTTGCGCACTATGTGAGAAAGAGGGCCACCAAACCAACAATTGCCCATCCCTACCTGAATTACGAAATTTGATCCCCCTCAATCAAACCCCCACAACACCCGCCACTACTGTTAGACCCACTACTACCACCAATCCTTCCATTAGTAAAGGGTTGAGGACCAAATATGCTTGTGCTATATGTTCAGAGTACGGCCATTACACCCACCATTTCCCAGTACTGCCACGCTTTCGGCAGACATTAGCGGTCGTACGCCAGAACTTCCAGAACAACCCATGCCCTGCTACGTCCTCCTCGAACATCACTGACATTCGCTATGTCACCACTTCATTCAATGAACGTATGAGATGCCCTTGCTCTCTCTGTGATTCATTAACTCATTTCACATACCAGTGTCCTATGATCCTTGCATATAGGCAACGTCAATTAGCCCTGCTTCACCAACCCGCAGAGACAATAATTGACATTACTTCATCACTCGAGGATCTTCATGTCATTTCTCCTGAGCCCGAGGCACTCCCAACACCTCCATGGTTCTTTAATGACATCTCTGAGGATTTACCCCGTAATCCCCCCAACTCTCCTGTCCATTCCTCTATGGACACTCTCCACCCAACCACCATGGGTACCCCTCAGTCCTTCAATATCTGGTTTATGTCGAGTGAACCCTCACCATCTCCTAGCATTACTCCTGCTGTTTCTCCATCAAGGGGCAACCACACTGTCATCGATATCACTCCTCATGATCCCTTGTATTCCCAACGTTTTCAATGCGATGAGGAAATACTTGAAGAGCTAAACTACCCAGACTCGCCCTAGGATGCGCTACATCATCGTGCACTCTTCTTTCCATAGGAAGCCCTCATGCCTCCTAACCAAAATCCCATTTACGCGGTCGAAACTAAAGATTTTATCCCGTCCGGACCTATCGATTGGTTCAACAATCCCATTCCTGTCCCGGACGCTTTTGAAGAAGGTAATATGGCCAACATTTCCCCCACCATCAAAATCGACATTTCCATTAAACATGGCATTTTTGAAGAAATCATCATTGGCACTGCTTGTACTCCTCAGGAAATCGCCGCATATAAAGCCCTCTTCCAGGAATATAGAGATATTTTCACCTGGTCATACACAGAAATGCCTGGCCTCGACCCATCTATTGTCGAGCATCGCATCGACACCTGGCCTGACATCACACCAGTTCGCCAGAAACAGCGACCACTACACCCATCCAAAGCCACGGCTATCAAAGCCGAAATTGACAAATTACGTACGACCGGGTTTATTTACCCCATCGCTTACAGTTCATGGGTTTCCAACCCTATACCCGTCGACAAAAAACAGGGCACTATCCGCGTTTTCACCGACTTCCGCGATCTTAATAACGCATGTCCCAAAGACAACTTTCCAACGCCTTTCATCGATCAAATCATCGACGACTGCGCCGGCCACGAGGCTCTCTCCTTTATGGATGGATTCTCTGGCTATAACCAAATTCAAATTCACCCAGCCGATTAGTATAAAACCACATTCATTACCCCGTGGGGTACTTTTGCATATCGTGTCATGCCTTTCGGCTTAAAAAACGCCGGCGCAACCTTCCAGCGCGCAATGACATACATATTTCATGATCTGGCTGAAATCATCCTCGCCTACTTGGCCGACCTCACAGCTCGATCCAAGAAACGCACCCAACATCTCAATGATTTACGAATCATTTTTCAACGGTGTTGTCAGTACAACATCCGCTTGAATCCTCTCAAGTGTGTGTTCTGTGTCACCGCCGGGAGCCTCCTCGGTTTTATCGTTTCCCAAAGCGGTATTACCATGGACCCCCTCAAAGTCAAAGCCATCACCGAAATTCCACCTCCTCGGAATTTATGACAGCTTCAGAGTCTTCAGGGTAAAGCTAACTTCCTTCAATGCTTTGTCCCAGATTACGCTATACGCGCACATCGTTTCCTTCGCTTACTACGTCACGACATCCCCTTTCATTGGGACGACTATACCCAATAGTCATTTGACGATCTTAAAGCGGCGCTTTCAAATGCACCTTTAATTAGTGCACCTGACTATAATCGCGACTACATCCTCTATGTATCAGCATCAGCTGTATCAGTAGTCGGCGTCCTCATCCAGCTCGGAGATGAAAATCGTGAACATGTCATTTACTACATTAATAAGAACCTCTCAGGACCACCCTTGAAGTACAAACACGAAGAGAAACTTGCTCTTGCAGTTGTCCTCGCAGTCCAGAAACTGCGCCATTACATTCTGCTTCGCACCACCAAGGTCGTCGCAGATTACAATCCTATGCAATATTTGCTCAGCCGTCGACAAGTTAACAGAAAATTCGCTCGATGGATCGTTATCCTTCAAGAGTACGACCTCGAGTTCTCAAAACCTAAGAGTAAGAAGGCCCTCATTCTCGTCGAACTTGTCACGTCCCTCCCCTCTGACGTCACCAGTGCCCCCGTCAACACTGACTTTCCTGACGAACATCTCTTTTACATCACGTCTGATGATCCTTGGTATGGAGACCTTCTCGTCTACCTACGAACTCAAAAGTTCGGTAACCACCTTTCACGAGATGATCGTCGATGTATTCTCCATCAGGCCCCCCACTATCTCCTCATCGGAGACATCCTATACCGGCAGGGTGTAGACACCATTCTTCGTCGATGTCTGACTATTGACGAGGCCGAGAGAGTCTTAAACGACTACCACAGTGGCGCATGTGGGGGGAATCTTTCGGGTATATCCACGGCTCAAAATATTATCCGAGCCAGTTACTTTTGGCCTACCTTGTTTCATGATTGCATGCATGCCGTGAAACGATGTGAGCAATGTCAGCTCTACACCAACAAAGCCCGGGCTCCCCCCGCTCTTCTCCACCCCGTCATTACAGCCGACCCTTTTTGCAAATGGGGCATCGACTTTATGACTTGCAATCCACCCTCCAGCAATGGTCACAAATACATCGTTATCGTCGTTGACTACTTCACCAAATGGGCCGAAGCTATGCCCACTTTCAACAACACCGCTAACACTGCAGCGCGTTTTTTCTTTAATCACGTCATATCCCATTTTGGAGTACCACTCCAACTTGTTTCCGACCATGGGAAACACTTTGAGAATGAGATCTTCGTCGAACTCTCATCTCGGTTAGGCTTCTCTCACGAGTTTGCCTCACCATATTACCCTCAGTCCAACGGACAGGTCGAGGCAGTGAACAAAGTCCTCAAGACCATGTTACATCGCACGGTTAATAAACATAAAACCAATTGGCATCATATGTTATTTTTCACGCTATGGGCTTATCGAACGGTAGTAAAGACCGCTACTGGTTTCACTCCATTCCATTTAGTCCATGGGGTTGAGGCAACTCTTCCCATTGAGTGCGAAATACCCACCTTACGCACCGCAATTGAGCTATTACCTGACACTGCTCCAATGGAGCAGCGCTTGCTGAACTTGGAGTCGCTGGATGAAGATCATCGATCTTCATTACAGAACAATGAGGCAGCTAAAAAATGATCCAAAACTACCTTTGATCGCCATGTCAACCTTCGATCATTCCGCGAAGGCGACCTCGTCCTGGACTATGATATCGCTCATGATACCTTTGGCCACGGAAAATTTGAATCACTTTGGCATGGCCCTTACATCATCCAACATTGCCTCACCAAAGGCGCATACATCTTGGCCTCCCCCGAAGGCCTCTCACTCAAGGAACCCGTCAATGGGTTATACCTCAAGAAATTTTATGCTTAGAAGTAGTCATTCTACTTTAGGTTATTTTTTCTTGATTAGTGTTTTTAATCTTTTTTCTCCTACCCTCTCGTCTAAACTATCCATTGTGCTATTGAAAGATGCTTCCTCCACCTGCCTACCACATTGGTTATGCCGACGGCGCCAGCCGTTGGACGCAAAATCTCGCTTCAGCTGCTTGGGCTCTATACACCGCCTCACATGACATGCTACATTCAAACGGCATATGTCTAGGGCCAGCAACCAACAACCAAGCCGAATACACTGCGGTCATTGGCCTCCTGGCCGACGCCCAATGTCATCATATTCGTCACCTTAGCGTTCTCCTCGACTCTTAATTAGTCGTTCTCCAGATCAACAATGTATACCGTGTACGCGATCCATGCCACTTTCGCAAATACCTGCAGGTTAGACTGTTATCTCGACATTTTGATTCGATTACATTTACACATATTCCAAGACAATTGAATCAAACAACAGATCAACTAGCTAACATAGTGTTAGATTTGCATATATCACATCAAGCTACACATACATAAGCATCTCATAAATCCTGTCACAACATATATATAGAATAGACATCATCAAAAAACATCAGCAAAAACCACATATAGACAACATCGGGATCTCAAAAAATGTATACTCATATATATATCAAAGGCCCATCAGGCCATCCAAATGTTTACATACAAAAATACATGTATCCGCAGGCCAATGCAGCACCTCGATACAAAAACCGGCTCACCAGCCTATCAACAACAAAAATATACATCATACATCACTCATGGGGCCTCTATCGCCCCACCACCTGCTCCTCCCTCAGGAGGAGGTGGTGGCCCACCACCACCTGCCCCAGGCGGTGGTGGAGGACCACCCACAGGTCCCTCCTGCCCCGGTGGCAGGCGTCCACTAGTCATCGCCGCAAGAACTGTTGCTCGCCGCACTATGGCCCACCATGGTGGCGGCACCCCCACACACTGCTCCAGGAAGCTCTCATCCTGGATGCGTGTCCACATGCCCTCAGGAACGTCCTGCAAAACCGTCTCCAGACGACGGCGTATGTCCTCAAAATCAACTCCGGCCACTGTCAGAGGAGCGTGTGATGGCCCCGCACCAGGCTCATCGAATCGTCGCCTCCTCGCTGCCCTCTCGGGCTCTGCTGGTCGCCCCGCGGCATCATCCCGCCAATGTCTCTCTCCATGCGGCAGTCTCTCTGGCTCTCGCTGAGCCAGCGCTCTCTGCATCTCCACCTCGCGCCCGCGAGGTGCCACATCTGCACATGCAAAAAACAACAACAACAGATAATATCAGCATCTATATCACATACATAAAGATTGATATCTCGAAAACAACATACAGCAAAAACATACACACTACTAAATATACCTCAATGGTCAAACACCTCCCCCGGAGGCAGCACCATGTCCGGGTCACCCCGGAAGTCAACCCCAGCATAGGGGTACCGAAGTACTACCTGCGGAATCTGCCGCCATATGCCTGTCGCATCTGCTGAAAAATAGTGTCCACCTTCGCCACCACCGTGGAGAACCAAAACTGTAGACCACCGCCTCAATCGCGGCTCTCGTGCCCCTGGAATCTCCAGTAGAACCCTCGGGCGCAACATCGGCACCCTCTCCAAAAACCAGGCCACTAAGATGGACCCGAAAGCAAACTCTCCTCCATCAGTGGACCGACAGTGGTCCAACTGTGCCACCATCCTAGCATGCAGCGTCAGTCCCCAAGCGAACTGCTCGCCATCCAATACTCTCTCCAGCACCAATAGTTGGCCATCACTAATACGCTGAGTCTCCAGTGACCCATATACTCGTACAATCATCACCACTATACAACGATGAGCTAAGGAGTCGATAGCCCTAATGCTCACCACATTCCCAAACATGAAGTCCCGACCTGAGCAGTATCTCTAGCTAATCTCGGCCAGCGGAGTGGTCCTGGGCAACACCGGCTCTGCCGATAGGGGCGTTCCCCGAAAGGGGAGCCCAGTAAGAAAATATACATCCTCCACCACAGTGAAGGGGATCTTCTCTCCTCGCACGAGGAAGCAGTGCAGCTCCAGACTCCACATCTGGAGCAGGAACTGTAGTAAGTACTCCTGGGCCCGTATCAACGGGCACTCAAAAAACTTTAGCAACCCACAGGTTGCTAAAGTCGCCCTCACCCCAGGCCCCTCAATGGCCACAGCATCTCGCAGTTGGGCCCAGTCTCGCTCTCGCCACCGCACTGGCATCTTCACTACTAGCCACCTACAACCAACAACGAGTCCTATATCAGATCAGATAACCATCAACAGCATCAAAAAGACTCGTTTTTTTACCCTTCAACCTTGCCTCCTAGGCGCGGTTTTTGTTCCCACAGGCGCGCACCTATGCGCGCCTGTTCATCACACAGGAGCGCATATATGCGCACTTGTTCACTTCACAGGTGCACCCTCACATGCGCCTATTCATTATACAGACGCGCATCGGTGCACACCTGTCAAACCTACAGGCGCGCACTGATGCGCGCCTGTTCAATTCACAGGCGCACCCCTAGGGCGCGCCTTAAATTCCCCCTACCGCGCACCCATGCCCGTGTGTTCGATTTACAGGCGCGCACATATGCGCGCCTTTCACCGAATCGCCCACGCATGTGGGCCCCACACCCCCTAAAAACTCCTTAAATACCCCTATATGGCCCCCCGTACAAACCCTGCCCAAAAATTGAAAACCTATTTCTATGCAGGATGATCAAACCACTAACCTGATACTCGCAGAACGTCGATCGCATGCCTCGTCCTCTCCGAATCTCCAAATCTCCTCTGAAATCTGCTCGTCCAGTCACTGTGGAAGCAGGTACAAATGAGGTGGCAATGTGGGCCCTACAGCTATATATATCCCTTTTGCCAAACTTCCATTCACCATTCCAGGAGCCCAAGGTGTCCATTTTTCAAACCGTCTTCAGCCACGGGATCAGCATCCCGCCACCTACATCATAGCTGTCCCTGGGTCACTTTTTTTCACGAGCGCCCGGGGCGCCTTTTTTTTTTTTTTTAACATGATCAGGTACGCATGCGCATTGTCACATTTATCTAAATACATGCTCATATCTTTGATTCTCTTCAGATATAGTTCACTTTGGGTATTTGGTTGTTATGTGCACAGGAACTTGCTTATCGGTCATCGACATCATCCCTTCAGGTATATATTCAGCACTGGCATGTAGTCTCTCCCGCTGTATTGCATTTACATTTCCAGTCACACCCACTGATATTGGCCTTTAGGATCCTCATTCCCAGCTCTGCAGTACCCACACCTCCATTTGCGTCTTCGGTACTGTTACCCGGTAGCATTCTTACCCACTTAAGTTGTCCCATTCATAGCACCTTTTGGCACGTTTTGACACTCATGCTATTCTTTACCCTTTAGGGATGGGAGTCCTGATAGTCTTTCATCATGTCGTGAATCAGCCACATACTCATTCTCCTCATTTTGCTAGCTTTCCCACATGGACTCCCAGATTATCTCTTTACGGTTCTATTATTTTTTACCTACACCTCCGGAGTATCATGAACCCTCCATTTCATCCACAATCTGTTTTCCCATCTGCAAACCTATCCTCATTTCGCCTACCTCATACAGAAACTCACCAATGGGGCCCCCACCCTTCATCAGTTTTCCAAGAAAATTCTGCCCTCCCTGGGGCATTCATTTTACACTGGGGCACCCATTTCTGTATTTGTACATTTCTCCCCAAAATTATTCATTATTTATTGTACAAACTCCTTTTATTTCCAGTCATTACATTTTCTTTGGTCGTCACTGTTGGCGACTTGCTTTCTTTTGGCCACACGCAACCCATGTCACCCTTGGTTGGAGCATTACTTATCATCTACCCTTACCGGCATTGTCCATATCTTCAGAGTACTCCACAGGTCACTTACCTCTACCCTTTGAATTTGTTCACCTTGTCCCGCCTCTGGCACAACTTATCACCAGTCTTGTCGTCCCCCTAAAACTCGACCTTGTTACACGGTTGTAGCCACTTTTTATCTCATACATCCTCCAACCAAGGGCAGTCTTGAGTCTTCCCACATCTTGACTTCGTCCATGTACCTCTATCACTTCCTCACCTCAGTATATTCCACGAAGCCCTTTGCTTCTAGGAGTCGCGTTCCCCTTTTGTCGACATCAGCGCAATTTTCCAGAAGGGCAACAGTATCTTGATTCTCATTCTTCATTCAATGAGAGATCTCGGACGGCACAGGGAGAAACACCATTGCTCCCTGCTGTCGTTGACCCCCATAACATTCGACACCAACACTTTCTCATGTTATGGTGGGTCTTACTTTGCGACTATTGCAGTTATTTGTATCATTTTCCGAAGACCTCTGAACTTGTTAGGGCCATCAATGCCCGCATCATCGTCGCTGCTTCTTACCGCGATCATTTCCTATTGTTCAAAGTACGTGCCTTTGCAGAATTGTCTTCTTCCTTTATCATCACCGCCCCCGAGGGCACTGGAGTTGTCTACACCAACACTTCAGTCATATTTTTTCAGACTTACATAACACGAGCATGGGGCATGCCCGCCTCGTTTGTACACAGTTTTCTTTTTTGTGTTTTGCACAACTCTCAGAAGGTCGGGTCCTACCGGTTCCTTTTTTTCTCCAATGGATCACTCTGAATGATCCCACTATTGCTCTCCCTTACAACAACATTCTCAGTAGAAGAAACATTGATGGATTTCAGCTATACGTCTGCTCCTAACCTCATCCATCAAGGGGCATATGTTATCACTGAAATTTCATCCGCACATGGCGACAAGAACTCAACATTGTCAAACAGTAATGAAGTCATTCATGGCACTGAATTAATTTCACAGCATTCCAAAAAGGTCAAAAACTATACAAAGTAACCAAAAATTGAAGAGCGCTTTACAGAAGTTGGGTGTGCGCGCATATGCGTGGAACAGAAATGTACCATGCGCGCATGCGCGCACGACGTGCGGTTGTTGGCGCAAAAACCCGCGCACCTGCTAAACGACGCATTTATTGAATTGGTCAGCCTCCCAACCACTTATGGATCAGCTCCCAAGTCGATTTGACCCTCAAATCTGAGCTGAATCCGCATGGTAGGCTGGTCAAAGACCTAATAAATCCCTAAAGAGCCTCTCTTCACACTACAAAGGAGTTACATAATCACCCAATGCAATGCTATAAAAGCCATGAAGAAACCTCATTTTCTCAAGGAATTTCATGTAATGTTATGCTGCCTAGATTGTTTTAAGGACTCAATCCTTGACAAGACCACTTTGGCACCATTTCATTGAGCAACTCACCTCTCCATTGAGTGGGTTTGCAAAGGAGTTCTTTCATCACCATTTTTATTTTTCTTGTAAGGAGAGCAATTTTGTGAGGGTCCAAGAGCCTTCCTTTGGAGGAAGAAGGGACTCATAGTCCCCTTTCTTCATTGTGCTTTGATTTCATCAATAGATCAGCTTAAAAACATTGGTGATATTGGTCTTTTTGTGTTTGTTATTTCAATACTCGTATGCTTATAATTTTAGTTTGTTTTAGTTTAATTCTTGCTTATAGTTTTGTTTTTCTTTTTCTAACTCTTTCCTCTATAGTTTTCATGCTCAACAAGACCCAACTGGGCATGTAAGCACCTCTCATTTTCTCACTAAGGTGACGAAGAGGGTGCAAACACTCTGGTTTTACCCCATCTGTCAGTAATCTTGTCAGCTTGGAAATTAGGTTGAAATTTATCGGGACATGTCTATCCATCCATATAAATCCTCCATTTATGCACACCAAAATTTTTTTGATGCATGCATTGACTTCTCTCCCCCTACCGAAATGAGGAATTTCCAATAAATTCATGATGTCATAGTTTTAAGGTCTGGCTATCCACTACTTGGGATTCATAATTGGGATTCATTTTGAAGTTCACCCCCTGTTCTCCATATAAACCTCCTGCGTAAGCTCTAGGAACTTGACGAATTCTGTCACATCGTGATCAACATACCACAACTTGGGAACACATCCCAACATATCTTATACAATGATGATTGAGTCTGAAATGTGAGGTACTGAAAAATCAATATATGTTTGTGTGCGCAATGTTTCTTTCTTCTTTGACGACCCTACTACCATTTCGTCTAGGGTTTCTTCTTCCATCATTTCCTCATCTGTGGTGTGGTCATCGTCAACCTTTGGGTCTTCCTATGTTATAAGTGTATAATACTCTATTTTATCACTATCATTGTCACCCTGTTCTCCCTTTGTGTGCGTTGTTCCTAGGGTTTTTGTGCTATGGTTCACTTTTTTCCTAGGATTTCGGACTTGCACTGCTTGGTGACTTTTGGGGCTTCTTCTTCTGGGTTTTCTTCTTCAATCTGTGTCAGGATAATAGATTCATTCTATGTAGTGGTAATATCATCCACATCGACCACTCTTCTCATTTATTCTAGCAATCTATTAGTGCTACGGATCCTTCGCTCGAATTGACTAGGTTGTTTGAACATTGGCGGTGCCATTTTATTAGCTCGGGAAAACTTGGTTGCAAATATCGAATGGGTTCTTCACAAATTATCACTTACATACACCCTATTTTCTTTTTCACTCAGTCACTCAAAAATCACAAGTGTTTTGTGTTTTCCCTGTTTTTCCTTTAATAGACTCTGTCATTAATGCCCTGACGTTCCCTTTCTTTTCCGTTCATCATTTTTCCACTTTTTTAGTTGTTCTTCGTCCCGTCGCGCGATGTTTAATTTTCCTGCATGCAGTCTTATGAATTTTGTCACACCATTTTTCTGTCTGCTTTGTGTTGTCATTCTCAACTATCTGTCTGCTGGCATGTTCTTCATTTTTATCTTTTTCTCTTTCATTTTCTTCTTTTAACTCCTACATTTTACAATATGTACAAGTCTACTTGTTGCACTGCAACTACTGAGGGTTAGCGATTCAATTTTCCCTATACAGTTTCAGTCGACTACCATTCACCAGTCCTTGAACTTCCTTTTTTGCTAAGTCTTGCAGTTGCACAACACCTCCATCTGTGATAGACTTTATCTAATATGGACCTAGCCAATGCATTCTAAGCTTCCCTGGGTGCTACAAATATTTACTGTCATAGAGGATAACTAGATCTCCTTCCTTAAAATTATTCTTCTTCATATGTCCTTCATCCCATGATTTCTGTACCTCCTGATGGAGACATGCTATTATTTTTTCTTCGTCTAATTCCATAAGTTGAGCTAATCATTCCTTCACTGCGCCTCTTTCTGTCATATCGGTAAGTGTTACAATGCACATACTTGGTATCAAATAATATAGGGGAACTATTGCTTCCTACCCATACACCAACCCAAGGGGTGTCTTCCTTGTTATCTTCTTGCATGTAGTCCTATAAGCCTAATGTACAATTGATACCTTCAAATCCCAATCATCTCTGTTCACATTACAAATCTTTGTCAAGGTATTCTCCAAAATCTTGTTAAAGGCTTCCACTGTTCCATTTTCCAGAGGATGATAAGGATTTCTCTTCTGATGATATATCTCAAATTCTTCCATCATTGCCTCAATTGTATTATTTATGAAGTGATTCCCCTTATCACTTATAAATATTCTTGGACATCCAAACTTGGTCACTACATGTTCGAATAAAAAGCGTGTTGCAGTCTATGCACTGCAATCCTTTATTGATGCTACCTCAACCCATCTAGTTAAGTATTCTCTCACTGTAATAATATATCCTACTCCTGATCTTCATGTTGGTGGATTAATTGGACCTACAAAATCTACTTCCCACTTATCAAACACGTGTAAAGTTACTTGAGGTTGCAATGATATCTCATACCTCCTAGATGGCTTCCCAATTCTTTGACAAACATCACACTTCTCACAATATTCCTTTGAATCCCTGTGAACTATTGCCCACCATAATACTGCGCGTAATAAATTTTGCGTGGTATATTTTCCTGCGTAGTTTCCTCCATCTATGCCTTCATTCACTTCTACTAAAACAATAGTCCTTTCATGTTCCATAACACCTCTCCCCAAGATATCATCTTCTCCAAATTTGTATAAATGATCTGTAATCAATTGATAGTCTGCAGCTCTGACCACCAAATGTTTCTTCTGCACAGTAGTAAATTATCTTGGTGCAAATCTTGTACTCAAAAACTCAATAATGTTAGCATAATACTCATCAACTATATGTACTGAAAACAATTGTGCATCTAGATAGTTGTCTTCCAAGTTACTGGGTTCTTCTCTGGAACAACTTCACCATTAAATATTCCAGACTTCACCACAACCTCAAAATCAAATTCTTGGAACAAAAGTAGCCATTTGCATATCCTTCCCCCCAAAACTGGCTTATTGACTAAATATCTTAGAGTAGAATGATATGTAAACATCTTGAAATATTTCCCTAACAATTAATGTTTGTATTTCTGGAAAGCATATACCATAGCTAATCCTTCTCTTTCTGTAGTGTTATAGTTTTGTTCTCAATCTGATAACATTATTCTTGCAAATGAAATAGGGTGATCTATATCACCTTCTCCTGGTTGTGTCAATACTTCTCCTAATGATATTTCATATGAATCCACATGCACGTGAAATTATTTTTCCCAGTTTGGAAACACTAAAATCGACGTAGTAACCATCTTCTCCTTCAAAATATCCAAACTTTGTTGGCATTCATCATTCCATTGATACTTAGTGTCCTTCTTCAACAATTTCTCCATTGGTGCAGTAATTTGTGCATATCCTCTTATGAACTTCCTATAACACCATGTATGACCAAGTGTACTCTTCAACTAGCGCACTGATTTCAATGGTGGTAAGTTAACTATGACAACAATTTTAGCAGGATCAACCAATAGACCTTGTTTACACACCACACGCCCTAACAAAATACCAAAAGGTGCGTTGAAAATACATTTTTTAATATTCAATGACATCTGACACTGTCTGCATCTATCTAACATTAATCTTAGCACTACAACATAGTCCTTTAGTAAGTTAAACATTGTCCTATCGTCCAAGTAAACCTGCAAAAACTTATGAACGAATTCCTTAAAAGTTGCTACTACTACTCTTGAAAAAATGGTTGGTGCATTCTTCAATCCAAATGGCATGATTGTATACTGAAATGATCCCCATTCTATAGAAATTGTTGTCTTATGTCTATCTTTTGGTTCTATCCTAATCTGATGATATCCTGAAAACACATATGTAAAAGAATAAGATTCTTGACCTCTTACATTCTCTAAAATGCTGTCTGTAAATGGGGTAGGAAAATGATCAAGTAGGCAAGAATCATTCATTTTTCTCAAATCTACACAGATCCTAACTCCCACTTTCTTATTTTCCTACACTACCATAAGGTTGATCCACTCTGATTCTTCCACAGGTTCTATGATACCAGCTTCCAGCATCTTGTCAATTTTTCGCTTCACTTTCTCTTTGTATATTGGGTTCAATACGAAATGTTGTTGTCTTGTAGATCTGGCTTCTAGATTCAAAGGGATATTCATCTCTCCTCATTCTCCTACTAATCCCTTCATTTTTGAAAATTTCATTAGGAATAAGTCATTGTACTCATGCAATAATTCTGTGATTATTTCTATTGTTTGATTGTCCCAATAATCTCCAATACTTGCAATCTTTGGGTTTTCTGAAGTTCCAATGTTTAATTTCTTGATCTTTAATGGTGCAACATAATCTTATGAATCTATATTTGGACCTTCTATTTCCGTTTTTTCTTCAACTTTTGAGATCTGGATATTGTGCAATTTATCCTCTGTTGGATCTTCTTCTTCTGTGACGTGATAAAAATGTAACAATTGTTTCATTGTTTGTCTATTCTTCTTCTGATATGTTGGGATTATTTCAAATTCCGGTTCTTCAAATATTCTATCTCTTACCACCTTCAACATTGTATCTATCTCTGGACTTTCATGCTCAAAGGAAAATTTAACTACAAAATTATGTTGTATCTCTTCTCAGTTTGTAGTTTCTCTGCTTTTTTCATGTTTTGTGTACCAATTATTTGGAATTCCTTCTACTGTGTGAATAAAATGATGTGGCCATTCTTCTGGTGGTATGAATATCCATTAAACCATGTACTTATCTACATGTTCTTTATGTTTTTAAATTCCATCATATTTATCCCTATATTTATGCTCCTTCTCTGCGTCAAATCTGATGTGCAGTAACCTTTTTCACCGAAACTAGTTGTTGATCTTTTCCTTATGTGTACCCCACCAACGGGTAGTGTATCTTTCAAAGCAATATATAATACTAGTAATATACAAATTTCTACTACTTCTAATTCAAACTTCATAAAAAAATTCTTCTAAGCTATTTAGATCATAAAAAGTAGGAGGCTCTCTTACCTCTTGTTGTGTTGGTTTTGTCACTTGGGTGAGAAAAACAACAACACTTGCATGTCTAGATAAGCCTGATAGACAAGAAAAAAAATTGTGAGTGGGTTAAATAAAATAAACACATATGAAAACAAATAAATACAACTAAAACAACTAAGAAATAAATGTTAGAAAGATTGAGAAACTTACAACCATGAATATCAAACAATGACCAACATAATTATACCAATGGATCAATAGATTAGTAGGAAAAACATTGTAGAGAAAGGTAGGGACTTATGAGTCCCCTCTTCCTCTTTGGGAGGGATATTGATTTCCCTAATTGAGATATCTTCTATTTACAATGGAAGAAATTGCAAATGGTGAAGAAAAACAATGCTTATTCCATCAAGAGGCGAGTGGAATGGCCTATTGCAATGGTGCTTGAAGGCTTCCAAGAGAAAAGAGGATTCTCAAAGAATAATTCTTGCAGCATAACAATACTTTTAAGATCTTGGTTTCTTAGCACGCCCATGTCTCTTATTTATAGCATTCATTCATGGAAAAATGTAATTGGTTCATAAGTGTGAACAAGGGGCCTTTTAGGGCACTCTCTAGCACTTGACCAACCTCCAAGCTAGATTTTTCTCAGATATGAGTGTCAAATCGCTTTGGGGGGGGGTTAGAATAGAAGTGGTTGAGGGGCCAACAATATTCATAAATGTGTCGTTCATGGAAGTGTGTGGATTTTCTCGTAGACAATCGTGCATTTTGCGCATAGTGTGTGCTGAGGGTTGTGTTGTCCCGTCATACTGGGCATTGTTTTTTTCCTTCTGGATGAATTTTGGTGTTGTAGGTGGAATAATTGATGCTAGCATTGATATTTTTCCTTAACCATTATGTGAAATGTTGCGGACGATTTTTCAGTGATAACAAATGCCCCCTGATGTGTGAGGTTAGGAGAATACGTATTGTCGAAATACATCAATGTTTCTTTTGCTAAGAGTGCCATTGTAATGAAGAGTGAATATAGGAACTACAAGAGCGATCCGTCAGAGGGAGAGGGAAAACTGTGGGACCCAAACCTTTCTCTAGGGAGAAAAAATAAAAATTATGTACAAACGAGGTGGACATGCCATGCTCGTGTCATGAAACCAAAATGTGAGACTGTAACTGAAGATGTATGTTGATGTAGATAAATGAAGCGTCCTCGGGGGTGGTTGATAATGGAAGATGACAGTTTTTAATGGTGAATGGAATCTTAAGTGAGGGAAGGACGAATGTAATAATTTTCGATGACTCGTAGGCATTGATGGCCTAACGAATTCAAAGGTATTTGGCTGGTATGAAAAAATTGCAATAGTCGCAAAGTAAGACCCACCATAACATGAGAGTTTGTTGAATTCGAATGTTATGGTGGTCAACGGAATTAGAGAGCAATGATGATTCTCTATGTGTCGTCCGAGACTCCTCATTGAAAAGGTAATGAGAGTCAAGATATTCTCGCCCTTTTGGAAATTGTGTTGATGTCGACAGGAAGGGAGATACGAATCCAAGAAGCGAAGGGCTTCGTGAAATCCACTGAGTAATAGGTGATATCAGGTAC
The DNA here is from genome assembly GCA_009831015.1 of Picea engelmannii. Lineage (NCBI taxonomy): Eukaryota > Viridiplantae > Streptophyta > Pinopsida > Pinales > Pinaceae > Picea > Picea engelmannii. The sequence continues at coordinate 748,168 of ML781906.1, read as the reverse complement.
TGATGGGTAACATGAATGAAGTCAATATTCTGTGAGACTCAAGACTTCCCTTGGTTCAGGAAATTTGAAAGATGATTGGAAGCAACCATAAAACTGGATCTAGTGTCTGGGGCACGACTAGATATGGGGTTGAATTGTGCTAGAGGCTAACAAAGTAGGCAAACTCAGAGATCATGGGTACATGGACTTGGGATACTCAGGGTTCGTGAATGATGTCATTATTAAAAGAGAGTAGATTCCCCAACCAAGGGCGACATGGGTTGTTTTGTGAGGAAAAAGAAGGTCATCGAGGATGACTATGAAAAAACTATGTATATGTTGGAAACAACGGCTTTATACAATTACCAAAGAAATAAATAATAATTTGGGTTGAGTATACGTTACAGAAACAGGTGCCCCAGTGAAATATGGATTGGTTTGTTAAGGTGCAAGTTTGTGAAAGAAAACTGGTGGAGGGTGGGGGCCCCATGGGTGGTGTTTTGTATTAGTTAAATGGATGGAGGACAATCTGCAGATGGGAAAAATGATGGTGGATGAGATTGAGGGCTAATGAAACTGTGGAGGTGCAGTTAATAGAACCGAGATGATATGACCTGGGAGTCCATTGGGAAGGTTATCAATATGATCACAAGAAGTACGGGGTTCAGTCTTAGAAGTGCATAAGAGTATCGAGACTCCCATCCCTAGGAGGTGAAATTAGCATGAGTGTCAATTTTCCAAGGGGAACTATGAATGGGACAAATCATGTGGGGGAGAGTGATACCAGGTGACAGTACCCAAATGTGGCAGAGGTAAAGGTACTGCAAAACCGTATGTAAGGACCCTAAAGGTAAATGTTAGAGGGTGTGACTGGGATATGAAATTGATTTACAGAGGAAATAATTACATGTCAGTGTCGAACATATACCTGAAGGGGCTACAAGCATGCGAAACAAGTGCCTGCACACATGAAAACAAAATACCCGACGTGAACAATATCTGATGATAAATAACATATAACAACTATTTGATAAAATTGAAAGTGAGCATGCATACATGAACATGACATGAAAAAAATTCTCTTTCGGGGCCAAGTGCAGATGGTGACCCGGGGAATGTGAATGTGTATATGAAGGGACCAGGATCTCATGGTTGAGAACAGATCTGAAAACAAAGGCTCTGAACTCCTGTAGCAGGCTATGGAAGTTGGGAAAAAGGGGTTATATATGGTTGGTGGGCCCACAATTCCACCTCATTTGTACCTTTCACTGTTGCTAAGCTAACAAGATAGTTGTGAGGAGATTTTGAGATTGCGAGAGCTTGGGGCTTCTGATCCAGGAGTTGTGAGAGACAGGTTAGTGACCTTATCGTCCTGCATTGTGTGATTTTGAGGGAGATTAGATAGGGACTATACAGAAGGTCGTACATGAGGTCAGGAGGGTGTAAGACCTCTTTTGAGAGGAAAATTACTTGATGATGGAGCGCATTCCATGGAAAATTGAGGGTAGTGACTTCCTCCAGGATATCTTCATCGCAGTGGAAAATGAGAGAATAAAGGGGATACTGGGAGGTGACAGGAGGAACTATCAATGGGTAAGTGTTATGGTTCTCAAGTGGTGAGGAAGAAGAAGGGATATCGTGTGATGGCTCAATCGACATGAACCAAATGTCACAATACTATGGATGGTACCTTGTTTGTTCGGGGAATGATGACGGAATATAATGAATGTCAGTAATGTGAGCCTTTGTGGGGAGTTACTAAGAGGGATGTGGCTGATACGTGTGGCATACTGCAGCTAATGTTTGGCGAAACTAAGGTAGCACTAGGAAATGATGAGTATAATGGCCATATTCTGAGCATATGGCACAAGTGAATTTGGTTTGTAACCCTTTATTGCTAGTGGTTGAGGACTCCATAGTATAAGTGGATGTACTTGGTGGAGTGGTGAGCAATGTGGTTTCTCTAGGGAGCTAGATCAAATTACATAAATCGAGAAGAGTAGGACATCAATTAGTGGGGTGTCCTTCTCTTTTTCATAGTGCTCAAGGAGGTTGAGCTCGAGGAGGAAGTGGAGTTGTGGGCTCGTTCTTCTTTCTTCTTCCCCCAGTGGTGGTGGCTTTGCTACTAGTTGGGGTTGAGGGTGGTGTGGCAAGAGCTTGTACTAGGATCTGCATTGGTAATCCCTCTATATGAGGAGGGAGAGATGGTGTAGGGACCATCACGGGGGGATGGAGATACCATACAGGGATGTCAAGAACCATGTTTGGGAGGGTGAGAGTAGTAGCTACCTGGAATTCTTGAAATCCAAGTGGGGGGTAGAAAAAGAGAATTTGAGTAATGGCTTTGGG
>ML781906.1:717683-733880 GCA_009831015.1 Picea engelmannii | reverse complement strand
ATCCTTTTCTTCTCTAGATCCTTTTTCAAAAGCTATGAGAAGTCTAAGGTCTTGTTCACATTCTTCCTCACTATCAGATAACTCATCACTATCTTCATGAGTATAGAAACTCCTTTTAGAAACATGATTCTTATTCCTTCTTGTTACTTCCTTCCCCTTTTTATGTGTTTCTTTATAAGGACACTTAACAGCATAATGGACAAATCTTCCACAATCAAAACATTTGAAAGGAAGCTTACCTCTGAATCGTCGTATCCCAGTTTGAAGTTTCCTTACAAAGTTTATCTCATCTTCCTCTGAGATATACCCTGATCCTTCTGTTATTTGTACTTCCTTTCCTTTTGTAGAAGTTCTAAAGACTGCTTCTTTGACTTCAGATGGTCCTCCTCTTCTCATTTCATAAGCAGTTAGTATGCCATGTAGTTGTACCACAGTAAGATTTTGAAGATCCTGCTTTTCTTCACGAGCTGATACTTTTGACTCAAATTTTGCAGTTAGAGATCTTAAAACTTTTTCCACCAAAGTAGATTCGGTTATTGTTTCTCCCAGATTTCTCATGCGATTTACAATATCATCAAGACGTAAAAATAAATTGGCAATGCTTTCCTCATTATTCATTTTGAGATTTTCATATTGAATTCTGAGAGTTTGCAGTTTAGCACTTTTTACCTTTGCATCGCCTTCATAAATCAGAATGATTTTGTCCCATATGTCCTTTGCCATGTTCAGCTGCATGACTTTGACAAATTCTGATTCAGTTAGACTTCCTAACAGAGCATTGACTACTTTTGCATTTGTTTCGTAGGTTTTTATTTCTATTGGATCTGTTGGTACTGCAGATGGATATTGATATCCTCCTTCAACAATAGCCCATACATCTGCTCCCAGAGACTGGAGATAAGATCTCATCCTTGTTTTCCAGAAGATTAAGTTGTTTCCATTGAAGAGTGGAGGCCTGATAGATGCTAATCCGTCTTGATTGCTCATTTTGATTGATCTTCCTTCTAGCGGCTAAGCCTTTTCAGAAGGACCTGGCTCTGATACCAATTGTTGAGAAATACTGAGGGGGGGGGGTGAATCATTATTTTGAGCAATCAATTGATTTTCTCTTTTCTTTCACTGAAAACCTTTAGGCTACTTTCTAGAGACCAGCTATTGTATAGTCTTAAGAAAACAAGAGTGCATCCAGAGATCTTATTATGAATTTCTTCATTCATCAGATGTCTATTAAGTAGTGATTCAGTGAAGTAACAACAAAATAAACCAACACACATGAGTAAGACACATGAACACCAGGATTTAAGGTGGAAACCCAAATCGGGAGAAAACCACCACTGTCGTTGTCTCCGTCTTCAATAATTATTATTAAGAAAACGTTTTACAACAATGTACTAGTGCAGACTCATACTAGTACGCAGGCTTCTACCTACAGAAGGCTGCAACCTTCTCTCGTTTACCAGCCATTCCTGGAAGGGAGCTTCAACCCCCTGAAGATAGCACCAGTTTCTACTGGTAGGATGCTTCTACTGAAGGCTTTAACCCTCAGACTCACTGCTGATCACGTTTCATCTATTTTCACACTGGATCGGGCAGTTTCATCCCTGGATTCACATGTGTTCTATGCACTAGGCATCATCTTCTTTCAGAAGAGACAGTTTTGGCATCTTGTTAAGACTTGTATCCAGAAATCATATTAATACACCATTCTCAGTGGCAGTGACAACAACTGCAATTATCTCTAAAGGAAACACAGATCTACTGACTGCAAGGCAGCTGAAAACAAAAATCTCCTAAACACATATTAAACAAGACAATAAACCTGGATATTATGCCTCCGCTCTTCTAGTTTCTAAACCCACTGCAGAGAACTCTCAGTCAATGTAGATCTGCCACCCAACTGCCACAACGAGGTACCTCACTCCTCAAACCTTCCGTGCAGCCTGCACAAATGACCTCAGCAACCTGTAGATGTCCCGGCCACCAAAAACTGGCCTCCACATCGCTCTTTTTAAATCTTCTTCTAGGGTTTAAGATCTTGGCATAATTAACCAATAATTCGAAAATCGGATCCCTATTGCTCGGATCCCTCCTTAAAATTTGAATTAAACCTACGCGCCCTTTTCAAATCGAGTTTCGGCATTCCTTATGTATCGGTTTCTTTGCCTCTTGAATTCGCGATTTCCAGATCCCCGACTTCCTCCGTACTCTTGACACGCGTCCCACCGAATATACCTTTGACCTGCCACCTGTCCTCCGGGGTGGCCCACACGCTATCTGTATTATCGGGAAATCGAGTATCGCGATTTCGCGATGTCTGATGCACTTGTTTACGGGACTCGCGAAACTTCGAATCCCGATTCTCTGATGAAGCACCTTTTCTCCACGCGTTGGCCCTCCTGGCTCAGCTCTGGGTCCACATGACCATTACTCTGTGACCACAACCTTACCCCGTCGGGGCTACGGGGTTTGTGATGCCTCAATGCATACAACCGCGGGATTCTCGATCATCCAAATCCCGACGCTCCGTTACGCTGACAGTTGGTCTCCACTACGCCTCCGTCCTCCTTCTTTGTTGTGCTGACAGCTGGCCCCCACTCATCGGGGTTTCACTGATCATGATTTTACAATGCATAAATCACTTGTCACCGGGATCTCCGATTCTCCGATGAGAAAAACTCCGACGGCGCCGTATCCTTTGCCACCTGTCCTTGCAGATGGATGGTCCCTATTCCTCCGAGATTTCAAGACTTTCGATGTCTCGACTCACTTGTCACCGGGATTCTCGATTTCCCGATGACCAATATCCCGATGCCTCACCAGAATGTTGACACGTGTCCTGCCCAAATCAACGGCTAGGATTCTCTCTCCAATATCCCGATGACTTGTCCGGGATTTCTCCTCTGCACATTAGGACTTAACCCCTGCGCGACTCTTACAGATCCGACGACTATCAGGTTTTCTTCTCAGATCCTACGGCTCAGATCTGTTCTCCCTCTCTGCGTTCCTTTTGAGGCTTAACCTTCGTGTACCTTCTGCAGATCCGACGACTGTCGGCGACCCTCTTCAGCGATCATACGCGCCCATCCAAAACTCAACCATACATTTATTTTCTTACATGAAAACTCTTGGTCTTCCTTTGTCTCATCCTTTGCCATCAATGACAATATTTCCAACAACGCGTGCTTCCTTTGGTGAATCTGCACACTTCAATTTTTGACCCAATTATACAGTTTTTTTCCTTCTGGATGAATTTTGGTGTTGTAGGTGGACTAATTGTTTCCAACATCGATATTTTTCCTTAACCATTGTGTGCAATGTTGTAGACAATTTTTCATTGATAACACCTCTAAACCAATCCATCTCAGTGCATGTGTCATTCTGGCACATCTTCTAGTGGATAATTCATGTAGTCATTGCTGTCAGTTTTCCAGTTTTTTGTCAGAGTCAAAAGCACAAGAACTAATACTTCTCCAATTGAGCATGCCATCTGCAATTGGGTAGATATAATCCTCTTCACATGCGGTAGTTCTATACAACTAATTTACATATTCTGTAAGAATATTGTCTGTCACACGTTCCACATACCTTCCTACTTCTGAGGGATCCAATGGTGCAATAAATATGTATTCTCCATATTGAAATATCATCTTCCTTGTCTTCAAATTGATAATATCCTGGTTATCAAAATCCCAATCCAAACCCAACAAAGCTGGATATGTGAATTATTATCTACTATGTCAATGACTTTAAAGTTTGTCATGGTGCGCACACCATCTAGATCTACTGGAATTCCTTTCAATCTTCCAATTGGAGCTACTCTATGTTGATTTGTTAAATTCAACTAAATAGGTGAATACCCCAATTGAGGTTCTCCCATAGCTTCCCATGTCTTCTTTGGTAGAACATTGAATTCAAACCCTAAGTCTAGTATGATATCCCCCATATTGAAATCTCCTATGTTTGCTTTCAACCTGAATTATCTACTTGTTCTTGTCTTATTCCATACCTAATTCATTGTCTTTAGCCCTTCTTCCCCAGGATGACACTTTTCTAACATATTTTGCAATATTTGTAAAAAGTTTTTAGCATTCAACAACTTTACACAGGATCCCAAAAATTTTCTTAAGTTACTTACCTGCTCGGAAGGATTCTCTTTACTATTCTAATTAAATAGTGGAGGCATGTCATACACTGGTGTCTCATCTATTGGCTTTGTTCTTGAAGTATATGCAACGTTTTATTTTATAATCTCCTGCCTAGCTTCTTTGAATATCTCTTTCTCTTTGCACGCATCAAAATTTTGTTCAGGTGTTGTATTCTTCCTGACCCACTGGTACTGATATTGATCCTTCTTAGCTACAACTTCTCCTGTATTATCTCCACCTCTAGTAACTATGTTAATATTATTCCCATCCTCTTCTCTTTTTCCCACCACAATTAATTGCACATTATGGTTGTTCTGGTTCCTCGTGTCATGTATCTTTGTCAACAGTGTCAGGCAATCTTCTATTTCATGGTTTGTTGCATGCCAATACATACATGTCGCAAGTGGTTGTGGACAGTCTCTGGCATAGTGTCCAAGTTTTTGATAGTTGTGACACACTACTGGTCCTCAACCTCCTCCAAATACTCTTCCTCCATGACCTCCTCCTATGAAGCCTCCTTTTTTTCCTTCATTATCTTTGTGTGGTGTATTATAATGTGGTCCTTGATGGTACTGCAACTGTGCATTGTTGTACTGTGGTGGTGTTGTGCATTGATGTGCATTGTTATACTGCAGTGGTGCTCCAAAATGTTGCACATTGTTGTATTGTGGTTGTGGTTGAAACTATTGCGCAGGATTATACTGTGGTTGTTGTGCGTTGTTATACAGCAGGTGTTGTGCAGGCTGTCATGTTATGTGTTCATCCTACACACTATATGCATCTGAAATCCTCTCTTTCATCATCTCCAAAGTTCTATAGTCCTTGTCTTCATGTCTAACTGAATTGAAAAAATTACAAAATGTACTCTTCAGTATTTTTTGATACTTTTGCATCAGGGGAAATGATAAGGATCATGCCCATGTGTTTTACCAATATCACACCATGGTCCTCCTGAATATAAAGGGTTTGGCATACCCACTCCAATATACTACACAAATAATGGACACTTGTTCTTATGATGGCCTTCTGTCCTGCACATTGTACACTAGACATATGCTCTTTTTTCCTTTCCTTTATTCTGATTCAACTAGAATGTTATGTTCTCTAGATCTTGTCTCAACTCTTCGACAGTTGGATTTGTATGCTTATATTGATTTTCCTATAATTGTAAGGCTGCTTGTAGAGCCTTAGCTTGGATCTGAAATTTATGTTGTCTCAAAGGATACTTCAAGTGTGGCAACAAATAATTAACAAACAAATGTCTATGTTGCATATCAATAATAGGGTACTTTAACTTACCTTTTAGTATTTTGAACTTCTAGTCCACCTCCCAGACTGATTCTCTTCTTTTATGCTTAATCTCTATCATTTCATTCATGAATCGGTCCTATAAACTTTGTTTCTAAAATTAATTTAATAATTTCCTTTTCACATCTGCTACATTTATAGAGTCTCCCATTGGATTATTTGATGTAGGAGCATCTCAAGCAAGCCAGCGCGGAGACAATAGACAGCTGGAAAAGCGCCCAGCACAAATTTTGAAATCACCTTGAAGTTGTTGCGTGATCTTAAATGAAGCCATTAACAAGAAGTGCACTTGTAAAATGTAAATGGACCTTGAGCGATTTGCTCTCGTCCTTAGTAGGTAGAAGGAATTTATAGTAGTTAATGCAAGTAGGTAGAATTGAATGTGTAGATTAGATAGTTTAGAGCGCGAGAGGGAAATGGGATATAGACACCCTCATTGTGTATTGTAACATAAGCAGCATTAGTGTATGATGAGCATAGGAAAGAAGCAGAGAGTTGTGTAGCAGACTCCATGTACAGAAGTTCTGAATTAACACAAGAAAGTTGTGATTCAGACTCATGGTGTTCATATATTCTTTGTGTATGCATCTTTAAAGGTTATGCTCACAATTGTTTTACTCTTTTTGTCATGCAATTGCTTTTATTCTATGTATGAATGATTTCTTGTTAAATGTTTGAAATCTGAGAGGAAAGGGTAAAGGAATGAGTTTCAATTGTTTCTCTATCTGAGCAAGAGTTCCTGCAAGGAGTGCAGTTGAATTGTCCGCAAGGAGTGCGTCGACAAGGTGTTCATAGGTTTGTCTCTGGAAGCTCAAGATATATATCTTTTGTTCTCATTTCCACAGAAGTGCAGTCAGGCACAGGAGCCATGCAAGGAGTGTGCAGGCTGAGTGAAGTCTCAGGGTTGTGGACCTGAGTGGAGTATTAGAGACTGTTTTTGCAGGTGTGCGCAGAGTCGAAGGATTCCAACACTTGGAAGTGTGGAAAGTCTGCTGCAAGGAGTGCGTGCAAGGGTTTTCTAGAAGATTCAAAGTTGGGGAAAGCTCAGAAGGAATTAGACCTTCGAAGGAATCGAAGGAAGGTCGAAGCCAAGTGCCTTGAAAGTTGTAAGAAAGCATAGCAACGTCGAATCACGGGAAGATGAGCTCTCAGAGGAAGAGACGGATGGTCGGAATTCTCAGTGGAGAATCTGCGAAGTCCCGTGAGCCGTTAGACCTCACAGAGAAGCGGGGAAGTTACCACAAGTACTCCTAAAGGTTCAAAGCTCAGGAGGGGCAGGACCATAGATCCGAGCCATAAGGGTCGTTGGATTTACACATGGATACTTGTATCGGGTTTTCGTGGGTGGAAGTCCCGTAAACCTTGCAACGAGAATCGCGATATCATGAAACGTGAAATCCCGAAGGCTAAGAGAACGGTGTGGGCCACAAGAGTCAATGAAGTGGACAGGTGGCGCACTCTCGACAAGAAGTCAATTCAGTTGACGGTTTCGGAGTTTCGCAGGGTGAAGTCCCGAGCCTTTTGCATTAGGATTCGCGATATTGCGAAGTCCGAAGTCCCGACAGAAGTGAAGTGGCGTTGAAAAGTCAAATCTCGTGAGTGTATCGGAGTTTCAGCAAATCGGGATTCGGGAGTCGAGGAGACGAGTTGTTCGACATAGTGATCGCTGAAATCACGATAAGGAAAATTTCAAAAAGGAAAGAGGAAAGGTCAGCTTTGACTGCTTTTGGGTTTCAGGGATTCAAGAGACCAACGCTCAACCTACGGGCTCGCGAAAGTGCGAAATCCGATCTCCTAAGTGCAAAGAGGGGATCCCATGAGGATTTGTTGTTGGTGCAGATTTTCCAAAATGAAAATAGAAGAGCCAGTGCAAAGCTCTTCGGGCTGGTGTAAGGGAAATATCCTATGTGCACGCCGACCTTCCGACCTGTGGTTTGAGAGGTTGTGGGTGTCGACATCATTATTTGTTGCGAAACACATGTACCAGTCTAATGCACAATCTCTAAATGTAATTTCCAACTGCACAACCTTTGTATCTTCATTTATAATTTTCTTTTCTTCCCATATCTTCTCATGGATAAAAAAATGTTTTTTTGGGGTCATCTAACTCGTCCCCTCATAACTCTGGTAACCTAATAGTTGGATCTTGTCCCACCATTGTGAAGTTTAATATACTAGCACATCCACGTGGTGTAGATACCTAACTACTAGTTTTTGAACTCACACTTCTTCTTGAGTTTCCAATGGACCCACGTCCTGTAAAAATTATTCTACCATTAATTACTTATTGTTTAACCATTTTTTCTTCTTCAGATGTCTTAGTCGCACATGGGGTTGTGGGTTCCACACTAATTTGGATTTGGAATAGAGATCCTTCTTCTTTGTCGAACCCATGACCTTTGTTTTCCCTCTCATATGTGGCATGCAATATATCCTCAATATTCCCTGTGGTGAAAATATCCTCTACGTCTTCCCCGTCGCTTTCCAAGCCCTCTTTCTCGGCTACTACCCTTTTCTTTCTATTCATATTACACTGGTAGGTTCATCCGCTGTGCATCACACCTACTTTCCTTATGATCTCCCTGGTATGTTCATCATCCATCGTGATAAGGTCCATTTCTTCCTTCTTCCAGCTAATATCCAGAGCCTTCTCCATATCTCAGATCTTCCTTAGTGCTTCCCCCGGATCCCCCGTGCATGTAGAGTGATCTAGCTTCTCTGATCCATGGTCATCACACCTTTATCATGTAATAAGATTTTTATCGATGTGTAAAGAGACCTAATGTACATTCCTCTGGGATCCTTCAATAAATCCTTCTCTGCAATAGTATATGACTTTGTTGTATCGACTTCAAATTTAGTAATAAATCCCACAGTAATATTGTCTAACCCAAAATCCACTACGTGAATGAATTTATTATTAACCCTTTCCAATCGTGCAATATTCTTAGTAGTCCATTCTATTGGCCTGATCTGATTAGTCGGATTGGTATCCTTCAACCTCAATAACCACTCCTATAATAACTATGGAAAGTAACAAAAATATGCTTCATGTAAATCAGTAAACACATACCTCTACAGATACTAGCGTGGTGTATACCTGGAACCCTTATTATCTTTCTACGCAATCTCTATTTTCTTTGTCTCCAACCATATTTCAGTCCCTTTCTTTGTATGATTATATGGCCTTAACATCCCTTTTTACCACTACATCTTGTTTATCAAATCCCTTCCCAGTTGTTCTTTTGAGTTCTAGCCGACAACGAGGCCATTTTTTGGATGTATGGGATGACTCGGGTTCTACCTTAGTTCTCGAACAAAACCTTTTTCACCATCAGCCCTTTTGGTAAACCAAAAGGCTACACCGCACACAGAGTGCACAACACAGTCTCACCCGAGATGGCTTATGGGTGACTGTAGGACGCATATGTCTACAGTCATCGAAGGGGTTGGGGGTATTGTTTTGACTTTTGCTTCTATTTTAACATATATTCTACCATAACATTCATCAGATCTCCCATTTTATCTATTCAATAACATATATTATGCATTATTCTTCTAGTGAACACTATAAATAAACCCATTCATTAGTAATTGTAGAAACAACAAAAAACATTCAAACACATTACAACATAGGATTTTACTGTGGTTCATTTTCCTTGTGCTAGGTTCACAAAGATATTTTTCTTTATTCATTCTTCATTAAAATAGTGTTGCACACATTACATCATAGGGTTTAAGAATGATGCATGAGGATGACCAGTCTCGCACCAAGATCCACAACTTGTGACCTGACCCTCAACTACATCTCAACTATGACTCCATCTGAGCTCTGTAGCTCTCAAAAAAATACATACTTCAACTCAAAAATCAAAAGGATGCTCAAATTACTTCGCTCATGCAAAAGTTCAATGATAAGATGTCCTCTCTCTAGCTGTGTCATACATCCTCTATTTATACTACAAAATGGGTAAAATATCTTATATTACGACTCAAAAACCCTAATTCTAAGTGGACTCCACTTGTCCACTTTATAACTCCTTACACGATTAGTCGATGAAAGTGAATGCCCAACTTAGTGAGAAAATGGTGTATCCACATAGCCTAAATGGTTATGTTAACTACCCCTCTATACTCTTCCTTGGCTGAAGATAGAGAAATGGTAGCTTGCTTCTTCCTCGACCAACAGGTAGGCTCGGAACCAAGACTGAGTGAGTAACCAAATGTGGAAGTGCGATCAGTGTTATCGCCAGCCCAGTGAGAATTAGTAAACCCGATGAGATCTAATGTAGAGTCTGTTCCATAATGAATCACAAAGGTGATGGTTCCATGTACATATCGAAGGATACGTTTTGCATCCTTCCAATGTAGCTCATCCAGCTCCTGCATGAACCTGGAAACTGTGTCAACTCAATAGGAGAGGTATGGTCTGGAGTGTGTGAGATACAACAAGCTCCCCACTAGTTGCCTGTACAGTGTGATATCAACCAATGGAGTGTCCCCGCCATCCTCAAGTTTGACTCCTGATAGGAAAGGAGTCAGAGAAGACTTGTAGTTTGTCATGTGAAATATCTCAAGGAGATCTCATGCATACTTGGCCTGAGATAGTTTGATGCATGATGCATCCTAACTTATCTCGAGTCCAAGGAAGAAGTGTAGTGGACCCATGTCCATCATCAAAAACCTATCATGTAGAATCCTATTGACTGCAGCAATCGTTGAAGTCGAGTAACCGGTGATCAACAAATCATCAACATACAAGACTAAGAGTAGAAGTGAATCAACCATATTGAGCCTGTAGACATTCGGGTCTGATTTACAATGTACAAATTTATGTTACAACATGTAGGAGTCCATCTTGGCATACCATGCCCTTGGGGCCTGCTTGAGGCCATAAAGGGACTTCTTTAGTCGACAGACCAAAGATGAGTCCTGCATAAATCGTTGGGGCTACTCCATATAGATCTCTTCAAAAAGATCACCATGAAGAAATTCATTCTTCACATCCATCTGATGGACTTACCATCCCTTGGCTTTTGCAATGGTAAGTTCCAATCGTATGGAATTCATCTTCGCTACTAGAGAAAAGGTCTCATCATAGTTAATGCCATGCACATGCTGAAAGCCTTTGGCAACAAGCCTGGCTTTGTATCTACTAATTTTTGCATCTGTTGTGCTCTCAGTCATATGAACCCATATGCATCTGAAATGTTTCCTCCCAGAAGGAAGGGGAACCAGATCCCAAGTTTGGTTCTCAAGGAGGGAGTTGTACTCCTCCTACATGGTGGATTCCCAAAAGGGATTTCCAACAGCCTCGCCATAAGACTGTGGATCTAAATAATTAACCAAGAAAATATTCTTGGAGGGAAATGTTTCAGTGGAAGTGAGTGAAATAGGAGGCTCCTCGAAATCAGATCAAGTCCTCCTAGTATCGGTTGGATCACCAACGAGATCCTATGCATCATGAAGAGTAGTTTGTGCCCACTTGGGCCTTTGCTCTGGCTCTGCAACTACATCTGGATTCTCTGAATTTTCATCTAACTGTACTAACTCTGTATCTGAGTCATCTGGGTCCTTTGAATCAAAAATATCATCTGAATAATATTCGGCATGTGCATTCCCATCATCTTGGACAACTCGAAGATTGAAGGTGTCTGCATGCCGCTGTTGAGGTACATGCGAGACACTTTTCTCGAATTGGACACTTCGCTCAATGATGATCCAGTTCGAGGAAAGATCAATAAGTCTATATCTCTTTCCATCATCGAGGTATCCAACAAAAATACACTCAGTGCTCTGTGGATCAAGTGCCTTCCTCTTTTCAAAGGAAATCTAGGCCCATGCACATGAACCAAAAATACAAAATTGGGTGACTTCTGGTTTGAGGCCACTCCAAGCCTCTTAGGGGGTCTTATCCTTGACATATCCATGGGAAGATCATTTTTGGATATATGTTGCACAATTAAGTGCTTCAACCCATAGTATATGTGGTAGTGACTTTGCATGCAACATGCAAGATGCCATCTCCTTTAGAGATATATTTTTCAACTCAACAACTTTGTTTTGCTGTGGAGAATAGGGAACTCTGTCCTACAACTAAATCCCTGCCTCATGGAAAATATTATGGATCTCATGATTGACATACTCTCCCATGTTATCAGTTCAAAGGACTTTGATTTTCTTTCTGGACTGTGTCTGAACCAGGGCTTTGAAATATTTGAGGTGTTGAAAGACCTCAGATTTTTTCCTGAGAAAGTAAATCCATGTAAAACATGAGAATTCATCAACAAAAATGAGAAAAAACATCGCTTTGCTGATAGGTGGATGCGGAAAAGGACCCATAAGGTAACTATGGATCAAATCTAAAGTCCCTAAAGCTTGTTGAGACTTTCCTTTGTCAAAATTCTCTTGAGGGTGCTTTCCAAGAACACATCCCTCGTATACTCCCTTGGAGAAATGGATGTCTAGTAGACCATCAACCAATATTTTCTTTCTAAGTTGTTGCATGTATCTGAAATTCAAATGTCCAAACCGTCCATGCCATATCCTACTACTTTCAATAGCATGGGTAAGTAGTAAAGCAAAGTCTGGTTCAGTAAATTCAGAAAATGTATACAATCTAGATTGATGATTTACCTCACTGGTAGAAACCCTGGAGTTGGTTTGCATGTCATAGATGTCCACGAAATTGGGTGTGAATATGACTTTATTTTTGGTGCCATAATTCTTCATCTGATACATAAGGAGAAAGTTGAGGGAAAGTTTGGGAACATGCAGCATATTCTCGAAGCTTCCATTGGTGATTTCAATCCATCCTTTGCCGGTGAATTTGAATGAAGATTTGTCCCCCATCAAAATAGGAGGACCTTTGCATGCATCCAATGAAGAATAGACTTCTTTTGAGGCAACCATGTGATGTGATTCTCCTAAATCTACAATCCAAGCATCGAGAGAGGAGTTGATGCCAATCAAGGCATGGCTCGAATTGCCTTTCTTAGGATTCTGATCTTTTGGGTTCTTCTTCTTAGCACCCTCAGGGATGCGATCTCCAAGGTTGTTTTGATGAAGTATTTGAGACATTATATATACTTTTTTTTCATGCATGCGTATTCTCGATGGAATCCTTTGTGATAGTACGTTCATTTCTCCCCTTTTCTTCCCTTTACTTTTTTGGATCCAGAGGCATCGGTGAAGGGTTTTGAGTACCCTTCTTTCTTCGGATGTGCATGAGATTTATTTTTTTCTTTATATTTAGATTTATGATATTGATGGTGTTGGATTACTGAGAGGGGGGGTGAATCAGTAATAGCGTAATTATAATCCTTTTTCTTCAAATGTTATATCAATGTAGAATTATTATCCAATAATGAGAAGTAAGAAATAAACAATCACATACATACACAATACACTAGTGTTTTACGTGGAAACCCAAATCAGGAGAAAACACAGAATGATTTTTCTTATATGTCTTGAAGAATTACATTCATTGGAAGCACCAACTTCCTTTGTTTTCTAGCTACAACTGGAAGGAGGCTCCAACCCCCTAGTTTCTCATGCTACAACCTGAGGGAAGCTCCAACTCCCCAATTCTCTGGCTACAACTAGAAGGAGGCTACAACCCCTTATGTTCTCTGGCTACAACCGGAAGGTGGCTACAACCACCTATCCTTGCCCTGTCCTGCCACCCTGAAGTAGAATTAGAATGATGGAACCACTGTCACACTATCACTTTGAGATATACCGTTGTAAATCTATACCAATAAATCTGAGCCATGCATCAACCATGCATCAACCTGTGCCATAAACAAGTGCATCAACCATAAACCAACCTGTACCAAACAACCTGTAATCAACCTGTGCCATAAACAAGTGCATCCAACTATGTACCAAGTATGTACCAATCATGTGTCAAGTACTCATCAACCAACATCATCAACTATACACCTCATGTATGTGCCAACTCATCAACTACTTGTCTCAACCATGTACTCAACTTGTAACTCAACCAAAATCCCTCATCAATTTCATCATCCAAATCTGATTTGTAGCTCTGTAATAGACCTAGTGTATATGATCACATTCCTACAAACCTTCCTTAACTTTAACAACAAGAGACTAGCATTTTCATCAAACTTTTCTTTAGTCTCACATGCCTAGTTTTGGATTAGTCAACGACCCTAACTTGAATCAATCATAACTTTGTACATGTAATATATAAAGATATGAAATTGATACACAATTTTCTTCAGTGTGTTTTATGGAATTCCTCCAAGTGTCACTACTTGTAACCTCTCAAAAAAGGAGTTATAGCAAAAATGGCATACCTTGTTGAATTCTAGCTTATTCTAGAGAGCAACCTTGTAGAGAGTGCCCCGCATGGAATATTTGTTTAATTGATCTAAAACTATTACAAAAAATACTAAATACTGTACACTAACTAACAAATTTGGTCTCACTTCATTGGGAGCTGTTATGAAGAAGTTACGACATTTTTTCCGGAAACACTTTTTTTTGACTAGTTTCAGGACTAGCCACAAACTCTATTTTCCATGGAGTGTAACTCCCAAAATACAACGACCCACAAGCTGAATTTTTTACCACAAATACTTGGATATGTTTTCTCAATTGTATAGAAATTTCACGGTCTGAATCATTATAGAAAAAACGTTATAGCGAAAATGGTGAGATGACCTGTAAATAACATACCTTAGAAAGCACCATCAAAAAAATTTATCCTTCCTTGCATTTCAGCCTTCTTTTCTTCACCTTCACTAATAATTATAGTTTATATATCCTTGGTTACCTCAAACACCTATATATATTCAATATGCCCAAGTGTGTTTTAAATGAGAGAGCCTTGCCTCTTATTTATACTCTCCAAGTAGCTTCCTTAAAAACATCTTCTAGGCCACTTGGCCGACTTTCCTTATTTTAGGGTTAACCCACTTCTAATTTCTCCATTAAAATTATTATTGAAACAATTTATTTTGTATTCACTTTGAATTATAATACACTCATCGCTTCACTTTATTATGTATCCTTTAAAAATATCTTAAACCACTTTGACTATTTTGACCTTTTGGGGCTTCTAGATGACATATGAGGGTCCTCCAACTTCGTAAGGCCATAACTTTCAAACCGTGAGGAGTTATGTGACATTCCACATACCACCAAAAATGGAATGACATGTACTATCCATATAGAATAGTATTATCTGAAAATATATCATAACTCATAGCTTTACCCATCAAACAAACTTGGGTCCATTTCCCAAACCTAGGGTCTCCAATTTCTCATGGCCATAACTCTCTAACTGTGAGGAGTTATGTGATGTTCCACATACCAATAGAAATGGAAGGACAAGAACTATCCATCTACGATAGTTTCCATAAAAAAATTCACTATCCTTCATCTCATTATTCCACAATTAATCATGGGTTCTATTACTCCACAAAGCGTCTTCCCGTGAGGGATTTCACCATAAGGGGACCATTTTGGAGTTCACCCATATTTACTTCTTATTAACCATGAAAAAAAATAATGAGTCATATTTAAATCAAACAATATTGGGTCCATTACCCAAACCTTTGTTCTACGAGGCTTTCTTCAAGGGTTGACATCGATGACAACCAACCTTAATCAACAATCTCCCCCTTTGGAATTGATGGCAATACTCTGATGCAATACTGAAATCATATCACTCATGCTCCACTTGAAACCATGCCTCTATTGTATGCATCTGATAAATCTTCTCCCCCTGGAACCATGCCTCTGTCCTCTACATCTGATAAATCTCTCCCCCTTTGTCATCAATGGCAAAGGTATCTTTCCATCTAGGGTTGCTCCCCCTAACTGAACTGTCCTCTTATGGTGCTTCCTCGTGTACATCTAAGACATATAAGATAAGCATTCAAAAAACATTCATTTTTTAGTAGAAATGAATCAAATTATTTGGCGAAGATATTCAAAAGCTTCCCATGGAAGTGGTTTTGTAAAGATGTCTGCCACTTGTTCTTGTGTGCCCACATACTCAACTCTATTGTTCTTTTCTGCAACATGTTCCCGTAGAAAGTGATACTTGATTGGAATGTGCTTCGTCTTGGAGTGCATCACCGGGTTTTTTGAGATATTGATGGCACTTGTATTATCACAATATATTGGAATGGGCTCATCATACTCAACCCATATATCTGTCAAAGTCTGTTTCATCCAAAGAACCTGTGTACAACATGTTGTTGCTGCAATATACTATGGCTCGGTCGTAGATAGAGATACTGATGATTGTTTCTTGATTAGCCATGATATCAAACACTCACCTAAGTAGAATGTTGCTTCATTGGTGCTTCGTCGGTCATCAATACAACCTTCCCAATCTGCATATGTGTAGGTAATAAGTGATAGATCTTTTTCTTTTGGATACCATAATCCAAACTCTTTTGTTCCTTTGAGATATCTGAAGATCCTCTTTACTGCTAATACATGTGATTCCTTTGGTGCTACTTGAAATCATGCCACCTATCCAATTGCCTGCATCACATCTAGTCTAGATGTTGTCACATATATTAGGCTACCAATCATTGACCTGTATTTCCTCTGATCTATAGACTTCGAATCATCATCTTTGCTCAACTTACAACTGGTTTGCATGGGAGTGATAACTGGTTTGCAATCTTCCATTCCGAACCTCTTTATCATTTCTCTGATATACTTGGTTTGAGAAATAAAAATTCCTTGGTTGATTTGA
>ML781906.1:691141-716724 GCA_009831015.1 Picea engelmannii | reverse complement strand
TCTCATTTTCAACCATTTCCTTGTAGATCTTGAAGTTTTCAAAAGCTTCTGACTTGTTCTTAAGAAAGAAAACTGCAATCATTCTTGTATAATCATCAACTAATAACATAAAGTATCTCTCACCTTTTAAGCCTTTTGTTGTATTTGGTCCATCTAGATCAGTATGCATAATTTCCAGTGGTTTTGTTGTTGAATATTCCTTTGATTTGAACCTAGTCTTTGTTTGATTTTCTTGTTGGCAATGTCTACATAAAGTGTTGGTTGGTTTCATGATCTGGGGCATTTCTCTGACTGCTTCTCTTTTGCTGACTTTGACAAGGTTATCAAAATGCATGTGACCCATTCTTTTGTGCCATAGCCAACTTTCATCTTCCTTTCCTAGACAACACCTTTCATTTACAATTTCGCTTAACACATATATGTTGCTTGAAGTTTGTGCAACTGTAGCGACCAATTTCCTTGAACCTTCTTTTCTTATCTCACACTTTTGTGAATCGAAAGTAATGTTATGACCTTGGTCACACATTTGACTCACACTTAAAAGATTATGTTTCATATCTTCTACTAGTAGAACATTTTCTGCCTTTTCATTCTTGTTCCCAATTTGGACTGTGCCTTTTTCAATGATTTTGGTTGAATCATCATTTTCGAAGGAGACTAATCCATCTCTTTCCTTTTGTAATGTAAGAAACTTGTCTCTATCACCTATCATGTGTTTTGAACATCCATTGTCAACATACCAACTACGTTTATTCTGTTTATCTTGTAGAGCGAATGTGCATTCTTCATTGCTTTACTGATCTTGCTTTCTTATCCATGTCTCTTTCTGAGGTTCTTGTTTGTGACTTTGTTGAGGTTCTTTAGGAGGGACTATCATTCTGCAATTTTTGGCCATGTGTCCAAAATTGTTACATTTGTAACATTCCACTTCAGTGCTCAAAGATTCAAACCTTTTGTAACTTCTTCTCTATGTTTCACTAGGTCTTCTTGAATAACCCCTTTGTGTATGGCTCTAAAAGTAGTTATTGTTCTTGTTGTTAGCTCTGCAATTTACAGCTCTATGTCCAAAATTATTACATGCATAACATAAACCAAAAAATATAGTTTGATACCTGGTAGTTGAAGATCTTCTTAAAGGAGGAACTCTTATGAATCCTTCTTCTTCTTGAGGCTTGTCTATCTATTGTTGATTCTGAAATATGAATCTTCTCGGTGGAGTAGTGTCCCTGTAATCTTCCTTGTATATCTTTTTATCCCCTTTGATTGTTTCTGCAAATATTTTTGGATTTGTTTTGGAGCTTGATCCATTTTCTGTCTAATTGTATCCAAGTCTGGACTTGTCAAGTTGAGATTTTTGACTGCTGATAATGTCATCCAGAACTTTTGAGCTATTCTGCATATTTTTCTTTTGAATATCCTTTCTTAGTGTGACAATCTCTGCTTCCAGGTTTCCAATGATCCTGTCCTTTCCTTCTAGTTGTTCTTTGAGTGCTTCTTCAATTATTTTATCTTCTTCTATTTGAACCTTCAATTTTGTGATCATTTGTTCTAGTTCTTGAGTGTCTTTTTTCTTATCTAGTTCTACTTGTAGTTTCCTATTTTTCTTCTTTTCTCTTCTGATAACTTCTATGGCACTCATTAATTCTTCTCAGAAGTCAAGTTCTGCCTCTTCATTTTCTTCTTCATATTCTTCTTCGGAGTCTTCTTTATCAGTGTCTTCTACTGCCATGAATAGAACTCTCCCTGTTTTATTGTCACTGACTTCATCTTCATCTAATGATGAGATGTCTTCTTTGGTGCAAAAGATTTTCTTGAAAACTTTCTTTGTAGTTCTTTTACCTTTATATGTTTGTCTACCTTTTGAGTAACCTTCATCATTTCTCTTTTTCGTATGAGGACATTTGTTAGCAAAATGACCAATACCATCATAATTAAAACAAATTAAAGGAAGCTTACCTTTATACCTACCATTGGTTCCCTTGTTCAATCTCTCGACGACGCTGGCTACTTCTTCATCATCTTCCGAGATGTTGTTGTTGCTGCTATATTCTTCTTGTTCCTTTTTCTTTTGCTTTGATCTTTTGGATGCTTTGAAGGCTTCTTCTTTTACATCTGGATTTTCCTGTTCAGTTCTCATCTCATATGTTGTGAAGATTCCATGCAGTTCATCCATGCTTATTGAGTTTAGATCTGATATTTATTCTAGTGTTGATATCTTAGGGTTGAATCTCATAGGAAGAGATCTTAGTACCTTTTGAACAATTACAAATTCTTCGATTTCTTCTCCCAATCCTATGATTGCATTCATTGTTTCATCGACTCGTAGGAAGTAGGTTGTGATATCTTCATCTTCCTTCATTTTTATTTGTTCGAACTGACCTATGTAAGTTTGAAGATTTGCTACTTTGACTTTTGAATCTCCTTCATAAATATTTTAAAGCTTGTCCCAAATATCTTTAGCATATTTACAATGTGCAAATTTGGTGAATACCATATCACCGAGACCATTCAAAAGTTCATTTTTGGCTTTGGAATTATTCTCACAGAGTTTCACTGCTTTGTCATTTGTTGGTGGACCTGTTGGTGTTGTGTATCCATCTACAATAGATTGCCAAACTTGAAATCCCTGTGCCTGTATATATGTCTTCATCCTTATGCTCCAAAAAGCATACTTTTGTCCATCAAACTGTGGTATTCCATTTTTATACGAGTTGGTACTCTCCATGATCTACCTTTCAGTGGTTAAATTGATTTCTGAAGGAACCTTCTCTAATACCAATTGTTGGATTACTGAGAGGGGAGGTGAATCAGTAATAGTGAAATTATAATCCTTTTTCTTCACATGTTATATCAATGTAGAATTATTACCCAATATTGAGAAATAAGAAATAAACAATCACATACATACACAATACACTAGTGTTTTACGTGGAAATCCAAATCGTGAGAAAACCACGGAATGTTTTTTCTTATATGTCTTGAAGAATTACATTCATTGGAAGCACCAACTTCCTTTTTTTTCCAGCTGCAACTGGAAGGACACTCCAACCCCCTAGTTTCTCAGGCTACAACCTAAGGGAAGCTCCAACTCCCCAATTCTCTGGCTACAACCAGAAGGAGGCTACAACCCCTTATGTTCTCCGGCTACAACCGAAAGGTGGCTACAACCATCTGTCCTTGCCCCTTCCTGCCACCCTGAAGTAGAAGTAGAATGATGGAACTACTGTCACACTATCACTGTGAGATATGCCATTTTAAATCTGTACCAATAAATCTGAACCATGCATCAACAATGCATCAACCTGTACCTCAACCTGTAATCAACCTGTACCATAAACAAGTGCATCAACCATGCACCAACTTGTACCAAACAACCTGTAATCAACCTACACCCTACAAATTTGCATCCAACCATGTACCAAGTATGTATCAATCATGTGTCAACTACTCATCAACCAACATCATCAACTATACATCTCATGTATGTGCCAACTCATCAACTACTTGTCTCAACCATGTACTCAACATGTAACTCAACCAAAATCCAAGTCTGATTTGTAGCTTTGTAATAGACCTGGTGTATATCATCACATTCCTGCAAACCTTCCTTAACTTTAACAACAAGAGACTAGCATTTTCATCAAACTTTTCTTTAGTCTCACATGCCTAGTTTTGGATTAGAAAACAACCCTAACTTGAAGTAATCATAACTTTGTACCTATAATGTATAAATATATAAAACCAATACACAATGTTATTCAGTGTGTTGTATGCAATTCCACCAAGTTTCACTACTTGGAACCTCTCATAAAAGGAGTTATAGCAAAAATGGCATACCTTGTTGAATTCTAGCTTATTCTAGAGAGTGACCTCGTAGAGAGTGACCTGCATGGAATATTTTCTGAATTGATCTGAAATTGTTACACAGCATACTACAGACTATACCCTAACCAACACATTTGGTCCCACTTCATTTGTATCGGTTATGAATAAGTTACGATGTTTTTACCCGAAACACCAGTTTTTGACTAGTTTCAGGACTAGCCACAAACCCTATTTTCCACGGAGTGTAACTCCCAAACTACTACGACCCACGAGCTAAATTGTTTACCATGGATACTTGGATATGTTTTCTCAATGGAATAGAAATTTCACGATCTGAATCATTATAGAAAAAAAATTATAGTGAAAATGGTGAGATGACCTGTAAATAACATACCTTAGAAAGCACCATCAAAAGAATTTATCCTTCCTTGCATTTTAGCCTTCTTTTCTTCACCTTCACTCAGAATTCCAGTTTAGATATCCTTGGTTACTTAATACACCTATATATATTCAATATTCCCAAGTGTGTGTTAAATTAGAGAGCCTTGCCTCTTATTTATACTCTCCAAGTAGCTTCCTTAAAAACATCTTCTAGGTCACTTGGCCGATTTTTCTTATTTTAAGGTTAACCCACTTCTAATTTCTCCATTAAAATTATTATTGAAATAATTTATTTTGTATTCACTTTGAATTATAATACACTCATCACTTCACTTTATTATTTATCCTTTAAAAATCTCTTAAACCACTTTGACTATTTTGACCTTGTCGGGCTTCTAGATGACATATGAGGGTCCTCCAACTTCGTAAGGCCATAACTCTCAAACCGTGAGGAGTTATGTGACGTTCCACGTACCACCAGAAATGGCATGACATGTACTATCCATATAGAATAGTATTATCTGAAAATATATCATAACTCATACCATTAACCATCAAACAAACTTGGGTCCATTACCCAAACCTGGGATCTCCAGCTTCTCATGGCCATAACTCTCTAACCATGAGGAGTTATGCGACGTTCCACATACCACCGGAAATGGCATGACAAGCAATATCCATATAAGATAGTTTCCCTGACAAATTTGCTATCCTTCATCTCATTATTCCACAATTAATCATGGGTTCTCTTACTCCACAAAGCGTCTTCCTGTGAGGGCTTTCACCATAAGGGGACCACTTTGGAGTTCATCCATATTTACTTCTTATTAACCATGACAAAACAATAATGAGTCATATTTACATCAAACAATATTAGGTCCATTACCCAAACCTTTGTGCTACGGGGCTTTCTTAAATGGTTGACATCAATGAAAACCAACCTTAATCAATAGATGGTTTCCATCTTGCACAATAAGTGCCTGCGCCTTTGGGCCTTTTATTTTGTCCATGTTGATGAGCTTGGTTTGCTCTTGTATCAGGGATTCAATAAAGTCCTTAAGAGAAGGCATCTTCCAGGTGGCTCCAAAGGAGAATCTGACTAAATGGAATGTGGACACAAACATATAGAATTCAGGACCAAGTTTGGAGAGAATGGTGAGAACCATGTGTTTCTCCTCCTTAGATTTATCAACCCCACAAGCTTTGAGTTGCGACAGTAAATCCTTGAATTTTGTAAAGAAATCTTGGATATTGTCAAAGATTTTTGGATCCAATGTGAGAAATTACACCTCCAACATGGGTCCCCTCATCTCATATTGTTTTCCAAATATCCCTTCCAAGGTGGGCCAGGATTCATTGGGAGTCTTACATGAAGATATGTGAAAAAAGAGATCGAGAGAAATAAGACTGCAAATTGTTTTGAATGTTTCATCCATTCGATTTAAGTACTTGGATTTTTCTATGGCTGATGTTGGTTTTGTGTTTGTATTCAAGGTTAACCTATACAATCCTCTGGTTCAGAGATGTATGACTATTTTCTCCTTCCATGCAAATTAGTTGTAAGGTGTAATAATGAATTCTTTTGGGAAATGCATATTTTCGTTGTCTTTAATCTTTTGTACCTGCCAAAATAACTGGTGTAGTTTTTTCTTAGTAGTCCATCGGCTCTGATACCATGTAAATGTGTTGAACCTGCATAGAATAGATCTATCTAGAAAATACTAAACACATTTGTAGAGAGAAATTGAGAAAGAAGAAGAAGGAGAGAAAGAATGGAATAATTCTCATTAACCTTAATGAATAATGAATAATTTACACAAGATATACTATGTATGACTCAATCAATGCGCACTGGAGGATAAAAAATGTGCCATAGTGGTGGTATAGAGTGATATGGACACACACCAGTAGTTACAGGAGTGAACTTCCACCTAGTCTAGTCTCTTAGGCAGTTACGGGAGTGAACTGCCACCTAGCTGAGTTAACTAGTCAACCAATCTTCAGTTAACTAACTAAACAGAGCGTAGTGAGGAGTAGATCAAGGAATCAAGGGTAATGTGCCAGTATGGTGATGAGCCCAAGGAAAGTTCACATTAGCATGGTGATGATCCCAATTTTGCATGGTGAAAAACCAATGCAGTATATAGACTCAACTCAATTAGTCAAACTGAAGTGTCAACTGAAGAGAATATTCTCCAGGTGGAATATTCTCCCCTAAAATATAGGAGACTGGATAATGACTCAAAAACAAGAAAAAACCTTAAGAAAAAGAAATCATAGGTGTGTGTGAAGTAACTCCAACAAAAAACCATAGATCTCATGGCAAAATAACACTTGAGTAACATCACCTCGAGGATTGTATTCCAAATAATGCAAGGAAAAATCCATCATTAGAAATAGGTAATGGTCATGCATTACTTGCTATTTCATATTCTCCTAATGCTTGGGTGCTTGATTGAAGGGATACCCATCACATGTCCTCATCAGATATACTTTTATCATACTTGGAGACTTTTTATGAACCACCAATATTCATGGGAGATGATTCTCTTATAGAGGTGTGCGATAGGGGTAGATTTGATGTATACTATGGATGCTCTTAGGATGTACTTCATGTTCCAAAGATTTTAGTGAATCTTATGTCCATATATCAAATCACTCATTCACATTCAGGGAAAAATATGGAGTTCACTTTGGACTTAGTTATTATTTCTGACTTATCAGATGGTTCAAAAATTGTCGTTGGTGAGGTTAATCACCATTCCAGGTTGTACACCTTCTCTCACTTCACTCATAAATCTGATTATGTATCTCTTCTAACACATGATACGGAAGATTGCAAGTTGTGGCATGAGAGGTTTGGGTATTTGAATTTTAAATATTTATATGAGCTTAGTGAGGGTGGAATGGTAGATGGATTACCCAACATTCAGTACATAGATGGAGTTTGTCAGGGTTGCATACTAGGAAAACATCCTGAGGAGAAGTTCACCACATGTAAAGCATGGAGGGAATCATCACTTCTAGAGTTGGTTCATAGTGACATTACAAGTCCTTTCCCACACCCATCAATCAATAAATATAAGTATGTTCTTACTTTCATTGATGATTTTTTGAGATATACATGGATCTACTTTCTCAAATTAAAATTTGATGTCTTTGAGTGTCTTAAATATTTCAAGCATCTAGTTGAGAACCAAATAGGGAAGAGGATTAAGAAGATTCATACATAAAATGGAGGAGACTATGTGAATAAGGATGTTGAGTGTATTTGTTTAGAATCAGGTATAGAGTTGCAACACACAGTTCTATATACTCCACAACAAAATAGGGTAGTGGAGAGAAAGAACGGGACATTGAAAGATATGGCCAACTGTATGTTGCAGGATAGAGCACTACCTCTGAAGTTATGGGATGAAGATATCAACTATGCACCCTACATTTTGAATATATTTATTCATAAATAGGTCAATGGATTCAATACTCCATATGAGGAGTGGAGTGAGAAGAAACCGGAAGTCACTCACCTTAGAATTTTTGGTTCCCGTGTATGGGCTAGGATCCCTTCCAATAGGAGGAAAGCTATGGAAGATCAGAGTAAGGAGTCTGATTTTGTTGGATATCCAAAGGGAGTGAAGGGATACAATTTATTAGAAACTACTTCAGATACACTGTTCATTAAGAGTGTTAATTTTGAAGAGGGTCCTTCATAGGTACTTCTGGAGCAGTCCACACCTCCATCTCCAGCGCCACTAGTTGTGGAACTTCGTGAGAATTCTTCCAATCATATTTTTTATTAGATATATGAATACAATATATCTTATATTTATTATTTTCATCAAGAAGTTTTAGGTCCATATAATTTACCATGATGGGAACAACAAACTCTTCAGGAAGTAGGTGATCTAGTGGGTGATCCTATCGATCCATGGAGAACCAAATCTCAGTTTGTGGAGCCTCCACAAGATTTTACTATCATGGAGCCATTGATTCCTATTTACTATTATATGGTACTTGGATCATATCCTTAGTATTATATAGAGGCTAAAGGAAAACCCCATTAGGAGGAAGCTATGAAATAGGAGTACAATTCCCTGATAGAGAACAACACATGGGAGTTGGTTCCTCTACCTTCCAGCTGGAAGCTTGTTAGATGTAAGTGTATTTTCAAGATAAAGAGGGATGTTCATGGATACATTACAAAGTATAAGGCTCGGTTAGTATATAAATTTTTCTCATAAGTACAAGGCATTGACTATGAGGAGACTTTTGCAACAGTTGCCAAGATTGATTCCATTCAATTAGCTCTAGCCATTAAAACAACTAGAAAGTGCGAGGTACACAATATGGATTTGAAGAACGCATTATTACATGGAGATATTAATGAGGAGATATATATGGAGCATCTAGAGGGATATGTTCATGATCCATCATTATTTTTTAGGTTGGGGAAGCCATTGTACGGACTTAAGCAAGAAACTTGGGCATGGTATGCTAAAATGGGCTCGTATCTTCTCTCTAGAGGTTTTTTTAGATGTAGATCAGATACTAATGTGTATATGATGAGGAAAAAAGATTCGCTTATAGTGACATTTCTATATGTAGATTATGTACTCGTCATAGAGGAGCTCATCCTCCTCCATTTCTATTGTGAATATCACTTTGCATGACAAGTTTTCTATGATAGATATGGAATTTTACATTACTTTCTTCGTCTTTAAAATAGACAGAATGATTCAAGAATCAAGATGTCTCATTCCAATTATGCTAGAGATCTACTTGACAAGTTTCAGATGACATATTGAAATCCAACTGCAAAACCCTTTCAATTAGGGGTTAGACTAGAGGATGTCGGTGGATCACCTTTTGTTGATTGTACTAGATATCGACAGTTTGTGGGGAGTCTTCTCTACCTTACACACTCTCAATTGGACATCTCTTATGCAGTTGGGTCAGTTTCCAGGTACATGAAAGAGCCTCATGATATTCACTGGAAGGAAGCAAAGAGGATTCTCAGATATGTCAAGGGGACTGCTAGCTTTGGTATACACTATGCAACAAGATCTTGTTGGTTACACAAACTCAGATTGGGCAATCGATAGCCATGATTGCATGTCCAATTTAGGATATGTCCTCTACCTTGTATTAGGACCTATCTATTCGTCAAGTAAGAAGCAATCAAAAATTGCTTTATCATCGACAGAGGTAGAGTACAGGGGTGCAGTGAATGTTACTACTCAGGCTATTTGGTTGCAACACTTTCTTATAGAGTAGGGAGTTCATTTTCATCATTCGAAAATTATATGGAGTGATAATCAGAGTACTCTCAAGTTGTGTAGAGACCCATTTCAGAGGTAGAGGACCAAACACATCAAGGTTCATATGCACTTTATTCAAGGAAAGATTTAGGATGGAGTCATTAATATGCAGTTTTGTCCATCTTCAGAGCATGTGCCAGACATATTCACAAATCCTTTCACCAAACATAAGTTTGTCTCATTGAGGGACATTATAGGAGTGAGGGATACATCAACTTAGCAGTTGAACATGTTAGCATTATTTTCTTGTTAGCAACATATTTTTCAAGGGGGGTTTTGTTCCCACTAGGTTTTCCCTCTTTAGCTCACTTTTGTTCAGTTGTTATGCATCTATACTTGTACATGATACCTAACATCGATTCATATTTACATGACTCAATTTTTCACACCTTGGTTGTGTTTCAGGGGGGGGTTTTGGGGTACATGCTCAACTACATACTTAGTGACATTCTCATCTTTTCCATTTTTTCTACTATTTAGGAGGATTGTTATTTATAGCATGTCAATTTTTAGACGGTGGATTCCTATATTTGATACCATGGAAAATACCATGGGCTCATAAACCACCATTAGTCAAATTCCTATTTTTTAGCTACCATTCAACAAATTCCTAATTTTTAGCCACCATTAGGGAAATTCCTTTTTTTAGGAGATAATTCCTATTTCCTCAATTTTAGGAGATATTTCCTATTTCATGTCTATAGAGCACACTTTAGTAAGAATATTATCCTCCTAGGTAAGTGTGCATTATCCATTTAATACTTGCAACTAACTCACACTTATTTAGTGACTTTCCATAATTAGAAAATTCTCACTCAGTTAGGACTTTAGTTCCATTCTTGGACTATAGTCTTATTCTAGGAGAGTTTTTCTATTATGGAATGCATGTTGACTTCATGTTGATTTATCACTAAGTTTGCACCTACATTTTTTACCTTTTCTAATTATTAACAACTTTTGACTTTAGTTAATTGTTGCTACTGGGAGAAGTTACTTTTTTACTTGAGCATGCACATGGAAATCCCAACCTAGTGTGCATTACTCATCATGTGGAGAGTCATATATATTGTACTCATTATCAAGGATTAATAAATTGTGATTATAGTTTATTTATTAGTCTCTTATGTGTGAATATTGATTATGTTTTTCTCTCTCCTCTCTCTCTTTTGCAATTATCTAGTGCATTATTTCCTTCTCACAATTAGGTCTTGGATTGTGGTTTAATCCTACATTTACTAAATTTGGTAAAAACCTTAAATGAAATGATTTTTGGGTTATTTTTCATATTATATAGAATTTGTTAACCCACTTTTATATAGTTGCTATCATTTTTAGTCATTAAAATGCCTAATAGACCATATTTTTAGTACAAGATGATTGTTTAAGTTGATATTTTGCATGAAGGATGATCAGAATCGTATTCTTGTACCCGCTAAGTTTGTTTTTCAACTCTTTTAGGTAATGTTATCGTCACTACAATATAGGTTAGGATCATTTCCACCTTGCATTTTTCATTATCAATGATCAATTATACACTTAGGGTCAACCCCACTTATTGGTGACACAAGTCTTTCTAGTTATTTTTGAGTGTCATTCAATTCATGGTAGAGCCTACTGTCATGGGCATCCTATTTTAGCACCTGTTTTTTCTGTCGGTGCTCATGCTAAAGTTTTTCTTAGGATTGAGAGTCATGTTAGTCCCACCATGACTTTGCGTTGAAACCTCATATTCTTCTCAATCTTATTCTGACTATTTTCCCATGGGGATCCCATACTTATGTGTTAAGTTGTAATATTGTATTTCATTTTGATGCTTGCTCTTTTGATCTTAATGTCGAATTCAACTTTTTGTTGCTTAACCATTTTCTTATGCATTCTCATCATTCGCTATCCTTGCAAGTTTTTCCTTTCAAATTTGACACCTATAACCTAGGAGGAAACATTCCCCCAAGTTTCCATATCATGCACATGCTTCTTTTCATTGAGCATAGGTATGTTCCTTTCACTTGGAACTAGTTTTCTTACCTGCAACACTTGTTTCCTTCATGTATTCTAGCATTCTTTTATTGTTTTTAAGGATTTCCAATATGAAAAACATAAAAAAAAATCAAATAACCAAAAAATAGTGTTGGAATGAATCTTGTTTACCGTTATTGGCAACAACTAAGTCGCCTCTGAACAAAGAAAAAGGTTTTGAGTCAAGTCTCAACAATTTGGGTTAGTATGGATTTATGAAACTAAATTAGTTACACAGAGTTCTTACTCCTCCTACTAGTTATTCTTCAAGTCACTATGGAGAGTTTGTTGTTGCCTCCTGCAACATAGACTTATGTCAATGTTAATTTTTCATTTCATGCTACCTAAGTCACATATATTATGTTGTGTTCTTGTTCAGAGGAATTTTTATCCCGTGTCGACCATTCTGTATAATTCTTGGCTTTGCAAGTCGACCTTCCCATGTGTCAAGTACATCTAAGAATTAGAAGTATATTTTTCCTATAATCATGTTAGTATGGAAGGTCCCCATTGACTTCCTGTTGACGATTTAATATCTTATCGAATACGACAATTTTCTCTGAGATTTTGACATAGAGTCGCACCCTAGCCGTATTTACATCATTGATAGGTGACCTTGTGCTAAGAAAGTGACATTCCATAATTGTTTGTTGACTGAGTGGCTTCACATATGTTTTACAACAAGAAAATTATTCACACATTGGGATTTTTGCAGTACCTTGGATTCTGTTTGTCCTCATTGTTGGTTTCTTCACCTTTGTTGATAATATTTGTTATTGGTTGTTAGTCATGGGGTCTCTTTCGTGTGATATTAACATCTGTTTCACATGAGAGACATACTTCATGGTAGTCCTTTCAATCTTTCATTTGATTCCTTCCAAATATTTAGCCTTATGCTACTCCTCATGTTGGATGATGGGGGATGCCTTAATGCCTTCCTTCCATTGAATTTCTTCTTATCGACTCTAGCACATTTTTCTTTGGGACAGGGATCTAGATTCATTATCAGTACATTGGTGCTTTCAGTCAACAGTGGTATATTTCGTCACTATTGATGGTAGGAATACATCAATGTCTCATGAACAATATATTTTACCAGGTGTTCAAAATCATATCCTTTATTCACACTTGTTATATTGTACTAGGTACCTTGACTAGGTACCTATTTATATTCGAAATCGGTGGGTTGTCTCGCATTTGTTAACAATATACATTAATGACCAGTAATCAAATTGTATCTCAATATGTTCAACTCCAACACATCTATTTGCATGGTGCATACTTGTACCACGATAGTTGATTTCAATGCCTTGAGAATGTCTTAACATCTCCCCTTTTATATTTCTTCCTGACTTTCTTGGATAGTACGACTCCTCACATTGGTATTCATGAAGGATCAATTCTCTAGATATTTCACCATATATCCTTAAATTATTTTGAGACATAGATCCATTGTGTATCTCTTTCATGGCTATAACCTTTGTTTGACATGGATCCACCATCTATCTCTCTCATGGCCATGATCATTGCTTTCTATATATACAGTATTCATGGATCTAGACTATACTTTATTGGAAACCATGCTTATCATCACACTTGAGCATGGGTATGTTGTCCTTGGGATTTGATTTTTTTTACTTGTTTATGTCTTAGTTGTTGTCCTTATATTGGATTCTAGTGACCTTTACACTGGTTAACTGATCTTCGAAGAATTATAATGTATTTATGTCATTAGTTTCTCTTCTAGCCTCACACATTAGGGTACATTTGTTATAGCATCAATTTCCACCATTGAATAATTCATGATCTTATTGGATTAATCCCTATCCTACTTACAGAAAAATATTCTACATACCTCCTTGAGTCCTTATAAAAAACAATTTTTTGGATGATGTACACGTCCTAGCAGTTATGCAACACACATATACACGAGTTTCTCAAGGGACAACCCTGTACATGGTAATAAATGCTAAAGAATATAATTATACCTAATTAAATGTTGAGTTAGGTATTTGGTTAGTTTCCTAACTCCTTTTACTCGTACTCAATTGTCTCTAACCAATTACAAACTGCATAAAAGGAGCATTTTCTACAAGGACAAAGGTAAAAACACATATTTGGCTATACCCGTCAAGTTTGTAAGCCCATACATATCCTTATTTTTTTTGTTTTTTCTACCTGGAAACCTGTGTTTCTAGCCTCATTCTAATCACCAACCTATCTAACCAAGAGTCTCCCATATATTCTCTTTGGGTATGTGGTGAATTAAGAGTCAAAACCAACCCTTATAGTAGGAGTCTGGTGGAGGAATATGGGGTCTCTTTTGACAGGGCAGTGTCCTATCAGATAGGTATAATTTTTAATCACCTAATTGGTATTCACCAATAAGAAATTAATTCCTTCAAAGTGTGTTGTGTTGCTATTTTTTATGTAATACCCCTATTTCCACCAGTATGTAAATTTATACCAAATGTTGCCATGAGTCATGGCTAATATGTTTAATGGTTGGACCATGATGAACAACCAAAATGAAATTTTGATGACAATAAAAATAAAATATTGATGGGTGGAGCACTTACACAAAGATGATTCTTTGAGAGGGAAACAATGAGGAAATTCCCTTGCCAATTTAATATTCAAGAAAAACTTAGATTGCCCATTTTTATAGAATTTTAGTTAATGAAGAAAGTTGGTAGTTGAACTAAAAGCTTCCCACAATTATGAGAAAGAATGGGTGTTGTACCAAAACCACCTTGCCTCAGAAGCATGGGAAGAAAAGTACCTATCTAGAGAATTCTAGATTGACCCATGAATTGGGGGATTTGACTCGTGGAATCTTGCTATAGAAGGAAATAAAAGGAGGAAAATTGTGGGAAGAAGGAGGAGAACACCCATAATTGGGTATGGGGACCAAATGTGAGTGAAGAAAATTGTGTGAATCTCCTCTAGTTATTATCATAATAGAAAAAATGAAGAAATACATTTTTGGGGTGCAGGAACCATTGGCAATTGTCTTCAAATCAGGCTAATAAATAGGGCTACGAATTTTAGTGATTGGCTAAGAAATCGAGAAGGCACGGAGAAGGGAGAGACTTGAGGAACTATGGGGTAGTGAAAGGCCTCCCTTGTGATATTTATGATAGTTGTTGTGGCTCTTTGTGGCAAGAGCAAGCCTTCTTGCTTGGTGAATCGAAGACTCGACTTGCTAAGTTCTTGTAGGTGAAGGAGAGAAGCCTTAATATTTTCTCATTTGTTGAGTAAAAATAAATTCCCTTCATGGCATCATACTCTAGCTAGGGGGTGTCCAATTGCACATATCACAAGTGGAGTTGCGCCTATGGTTGGGTGGAAAGTGGCACACCCGTCAACAGTTTCTAGCACTTCCTATCTTTCAGATAAGTATTTATGTGTTTAAATCTATGCAAATGTTAAGTTCAGTAATATTGCAAAATGTGTTCTTAGTAGTGTGAATTTAAGTCTTTTGTTAAATGATATCTTGAGAAATTTTTATGTTCAAGAGAGTGTTATAGCTGAAAAGTATTATGTTGATAATTTTCCTATTGACTGCATTTTCATTAAATTGGTATCGGTATGTTATAATAGATTGGTTGTTATATCTATTCCAGCACAAGATTTCATTACTAAGCATTATCTGCTCACTTGAAAGATAATAGGAATCCAAGTGTTAATAGTAGGCTAGTATTTTCTCACAAAGCAACTTAAAAATAGGAAAATATAATTGTTTTTGGAAACCTAAAAACAGGTCAGAAGGCCTTGGTCACTCTGTTGACCTGAAAAAATCTACTAAGCACCAGAGTTAGAAAGAATGTCATACCTCTATCTGGCCTTAGGAGAATAGGAAAAACATTGATAAGAAGGTAAAAAAAATTAAAATAGATATTAAGAAAAAAAATGGGAAATAAATATACAATTTCCTAATTGAAATAAAAATACAAAAACTCATGAATTTTATTTGGGTAGTTAAAAACATTTATACTAATTTATGTTTTGAAAAATATGGAAAATTTGCATTTTCATATGGTGTAGCTATGAAGGGCCTTACATTCCCTACAATTTAGGAAAGTCCAATCCTTCAACTTGTGGTGGACTGTAAGTTCTGGTAGAAATTTAGAATTTATTGTGAGGGATTTCTTGTCTTAAGCCAAAACTCCCTTAAATTATGGTGGGAGGTAAAACACAGTAAAAGAAGAAAATTAATCTCCTACACCATGAGAATGGAGAGTGTATAGATAATATTTTAATTTTCATAGTGGAGAAATTAACGAGAAATCGAACCTGAAGTGGAGAAGCTCAAATTTTCTCCTTCTGGGCAAAATAATAATTTAAATTAAGAAGTCCCATGAATTCAGACTAAGGCTAAATTCTACAACCCTGGAGGAATTTCCTCTGAATATATTTATTTTTTGTATTATTTTAAGGACTGGAAAATTATATTCATCTCCTTTCTATTAATGTTTAATAATATTCAACCTTCATCGGGTGATTGGTCCCAGGTGATTGAAAGTAATACGCACATGACAAAAAAAATACTCGGGCTGATATAAAATAATGTTATTTAACCCCCCACTGGATCATTGGGTATCGAAGGGCCAAGAGGAAATGTCAAAGGATGCGTGTGCTAAGCATTTCACCTAGGCCGACATATCCAATAAATAATATTATTTAATTTTTTCCACCAGACTATCGGGTACTGAGAGAGGGTATGGTAGAAGGTGCATGCATTATGTAATAGTTGGGGACTGACCCTTTTTCCTTCTTAATATATATATATATATATATATATATATATATTATCACTTAGGATCCTAGCACATTCAAGTTTTGAAGCCCCAGTACCCAACATCTTGGTGGGGATCCCAAGTGATAATATATCTATATACATATATTATCACTTGGGATCCCCACCAAGATGTTGGGTACTAGGGCTTCAAAAATTGAATGTGCATGTAAGAAATGAATTAAACTGAGTTGGTATATTAGACTATGTAAAAATGTAATTACACGAGATATTTAATTAATAAGTAATTAATTAACGTTAATGTGGATTAAATAAATAAAATCCCAAGGCATGGTATTTTAACATAATATTGGTTAATTAACCTAATCATGTTATTAAGTGTGGAGAGTGTCAATCCACATATGTTGCATGTCAAGTTAGGTGGCGAGTCCAGACTGGGCCACATGTCCAAGGTGCCAATCGAACCACTGACATATCACTTATCGGGAGTTTGTGTTGAGGAGGCATTAGAATGGGCCAATACCTGGTAGCCCAATGTTGGAATATTGGGTATTGAAAAAAGGTAAGTTAGTGATGTGTTCATGTTGGAAGGGGTCAATACCCGATAAGCCAATATCGACATATCGGAGGTCGTCCAAATGCAAGTTTGATAGCATGAGTGCAGAGGGGATGAGGGCTGACAAGCCTATGGCCTTGATGGGTAAAACTAGCACGTGGGGCCATGTCATTAGTCACATCAGTAGCCACATATGTGACATTTTAATTCATGTGGATTCCATCGAGGTGCCATGTGGACTCCATGTGGGTGCCACGTGGGCATGAGAGGGTTTTGATAATAAAACTTGAAAATTTAGGAGGCTATAATTGGTGATCCAAAGCTTGGATTTGAGCATGGTTATATTCGTTGGAAATCTCTTGATGAGTAGAAGACAAAGGAAGCCTTTAATTGGGGTTCGATTCTAAGGAAAAGAAGAAAAAAATTTGATACCCCATCCCTTAGAAAGTACTTAGGGGGTTGGGTGTCTTACAAAGTGGTACCAGAGAAAGGTTCAAACACTAGGCCCGGATGGGCCATAGAATGGTCAAAAGACTGGTATATCAAGGATAAGATGACCATGTTGAAAAGTGGATTCTACCTTAAAAAGTTGGTTTATTATCTACACAATTTCCTTGAGAAGGAAGACTGTAGACTGAGATTTCGTTTCAAAATTTCTTGCAATGGAAAATTTGCATGTTGATATGAAACATAAGAATTATGTTACATCTCCTTGGTAAGAATGATAGTTAATCCTATAGGAGTGGGAATATCTTGATAGACATTCATATTAAAACCTAAATGTGAATGGAAGAAGTGGAAGAATTCCATTATAGATTTGCATGAGTCTAGAGAAGGAACAAGATGAGTTGTTTTATTTAAGTGTAAAGTTGTTTATCTTCTTGGACAGATGGAGCCTCTTGAATTTATGATAGTTATTTATATAAAGGCTAAGACACTTATGGAAGATTTCTTGTGGTTAAAGAAATTTAGTAAGGATTGATGGAATCATTGGCAGCAATAATTGATGCTTAAATAAAATACTAAACCGTGTATATACATAACTCCTTGTGATTAGAGGACTGATGGAAAATTGTAAGGTCAATTTATTTGACTTGTAATGAATGAGACTTATTGATGTCCAATAATATAGGTAGGTGAAAGAAAAGGGTTTTCTTTGAACTGTTTATAGTCCTCGTAAAATAAGAAAGTGATATGAGCATATGAGCCATTTTATGAGCTCATGGTTGTACTAAAGAGAATGTAAATACCTATTGACCTGAGTACTCATTTATGAATGAAAATGTAAGACGTGGATATGTTTTGATGCATATGGTAATGAGTAAGCATGTATATAACATGAAAATACACTTATTATAACCTGTGGTTGGTTGTAAGGTATGGTCTTTTGATGGATCATTTTGTTCAATTTATGATAACTTGATATTAGCACAAGAGCTAGCAACATGAATAAAATTTTGATGATGTTGATTGTAGGCGACCTTATGTGGATAAGGAAGAATAATTGAGGAAATTTTGATTTAAATTTGGGTAAAGGAAGAGCTTGGACACTTCTATATGATGATGGATCAGATTGACATCCAAAGGTGGATGATATTCATGTAGGTATGGCTTAGTATGTTCAAGTAACAGTAAGAGGTAAAAGTACTAATAAGATGGAATTTAGGAAAGGATTCCCTTCGTAAAGGTTTGTTGACCAAGAAATATTTAAGGCATGAAGAGA
Source organism: Picea engelmannii (assembly GCA_009831015.1). NCBI lineage: Eukaryota > Viridiplantae > Streptophyta > Pinopsida > Pinales > Pinaceae > Picea > Picea engelmannii. The sequence continues at coordinate 698,146 of ML781906.1, read as the reverse complement.
AGTTGGAATTGTTATCTTGTTTCCTTGGATAATGTTGTAATTACCTACTTATGTTATCTAAATTGTGGAATGCTTTAGTAGCAAAAGAGCAAGAGTGTTTTCTTGCTAGTTTTTTCCATGTAGAGAGGGAAGCATAATTATAAATATTCGTGTTAAACTTGTCATGTGAATTGACTGTAAGATCTCATCATAGAAGGCTAATATTAATATCAAATAAATGAATAGGAATGATATAGAAATATGCAAGTTATGCACATGTATGATGTATGAGTATATGTATACTAAAGGCATGGTATGACTTCATGAATAAGTGCGTTGTGAGGCAAGATTTGTACTTGCTCGGATTGCATAATGTTATGGATACACAACTGACTATGTTTTAAGAAGTTTATTTCTGTTGTTTGAATAATAGCTTGAGGAGGATGTGATCCATCCCTCAGAAAGAGCTAATATAAAATGTTGAAAGAGAAATGAGCAAGAAGTGATATGTTGTTATTATAGAAGGAAAAATGAATATGCCTCTGAAAATTGCATGTAAATGATTGTGAAAAATCATGAGTTAAATAATTTTAAATAGATATGCATACGAAATTATAAAGTGTGCCTATGGTAGACACACAATATGTCGATTCATGTGGTTAAGTGCATGAAAGAACAATTTGAATACAATCTAATAGAATAATTTGCATGTGTGAATGCACAATATGAATGCATAATAAGAATGCATGATTATATTCCTTGTGGAGTATTGGGTAATTTATGAAGTGATGAAGCTGATGTTAACTCAACATTGAGGTCATTTTAGACAATGATGGATACACAATAAGGAAAGTTGCAGGTTGAAGAAGTTCCATGTGGAGGAACTATGTAAAGAGCTTTGTCGGGAGAATAGATCCATAATATTGATGAGTAAAGTTGGAGGTTGAATAAATTCCATGTGGAGGAACTGTGTAAAGAGATATGTCAAGATATAGATCCATGATATTGATTATTGATAGAAAATTAGACAATAGGATGCAAAGCCTATTTGCATAAGAATCTTGAATTACATTTTAAAATATAATGCATGTATGAAATACATGCAAGTGATTTGTTAATCATTTTGATTCCATTTATGGTTAAAGTGCTTATATGCACTGCAATGAAATTGAATTATGAGTTAATAATGATGTAGTAATGTGCTTATTATATTAAAGAAAGGTCAAGATGAAACTTGATTGAGACCACTCAAAGAATGGAGAGGGAAGATCCCAAAAAGGGGATATATTTCAAAAACAAAGAAGAAGAAAAGGAGGAATACTTTTCTCACTCAAAAACTCTGATTTTTTTAATAGAGTTGGATGCTTTAAAAGAACAAATGAAAAATTAGAGAAGAATAAATTCATCAATATGTTTAAATGAGTAACCTTGATTAAGCCATGTTGTGTGAAGGTAGAGAATCCTTGGAAACAATTCAGCTGAACTGAAAATTTCAAACTATATCAAGGAGTTGGAAAAGGGGAAAAATACCTTGACTCCTTTCTTGTTGTTTATTATGTTTCTACAGGAGGAGATTTTTTTTTTACATGCAAATGTTTAAGGCATGATAATGTTGATGGTTGTAGAATACCAAAACAACTTAAATGTTTTTTGATTGCACTAGTGAGTTTTGATGTTTGGACAACATCGAGAAGACATTATTTCATATATATGGAATACTCATACAAGGGATGCATCCTTTCATGGATGGTCACCATATGTTCTCTATATATGGAATACTCATCATTGTAATAACACATCAATCATATCTCATCTCATAAGAAAAATCAACATGGTATTAGAGCGAGATTGGGCTAACTCCCTCATGGGAGGGACCAGAATCCTAAAAGAAAGTTGCATATTGTTTTAGTTGTGTGAAGTCTCTCATGGTTGTGGCTATGTGCACCGCAAAATCCCAACAGATCTAAGAAAGTATTTTGGTTGTGCGCACCACAACCATTCTCCCCACACATCCAACGAGTGGAACATATGTTGGTAGTTGGCCCAGACTCCCCATATAAATGCCCAGTGGTTTCTCATTTTCTAAGCACCTGTCAACACTAGAGTGTTATAAGAGTATGGAGTATCATATTTTGTGAATGGGTTGGTCCCCTTCTCACCACCGGACTCACCGTGTATTTCCATGTGATTGGGTATGGTATATTCATATATGATCAACATTACATCATGGAGGACTTTGTGCAATCTTTGGGAGATAGCAAGGCCAAGGAGCCCTCTGTGTATAGTTGGTGGAAAACCAATGAGAGATATAGTGGTGCATTTAACAATCCCACCACCATGGAAACCAAAAGGCTGGGAAAGCAAAAGTTGGATGATGGATATTCCCTTGGCAAGTCCTTGAAGTAGAGCCACATTACGACTCTCATGGAGAGGGTGATTTCTTCCAGAGCACTTCCAGCGAATGGAAATTTCATGTATTTGGTTCTCACGTCCGATGATGTTACTGTGGAGGGATTCTATATGATCTATGGATTCCATGCTAGTATATTGTCGAGGAAGAAGCTTATTATTCCATATGTGTGGGTTGGGAAATTGAAACTCAATGCCCCAGGTAGTGCATGTGGTTTTTTCATTAGCCCATATACAGACCCCAAATGACTCCTCTGGTGGCACCAAACAACGATATGGGAATCGATGTGATGATCATCAACATTGCCACTTTTTTGGAAGGAGAAGTCACTAATCCATTCAACATTGGATACTTCAAAGAGGATGATGTTGCACCTTTAGAGGTTGTGTCTTCTTTCCCGGGAATATATAGTAAGGGGGCATATCTGAGGTCCCCTAGGGAAGTACTGGTGGATAAAATGATGGGGGAAAGCTACAATTCCTACGGAGTTAATGAACAATAGTTTTTACTGCCATCTATGTGGGATCCAGTTACCATATCTTACAAGGAATTGGTGTGATCATATTTTTAATTGTGGCCAAAGAAAATGGACAATTGAATGGATGAGCTCGACACTAATGAGTTATAGTGACATGTTTCTCTTTGTATCCTACATATTAAATTTTTCAGATTTTTGGCATTATACCTATAGTTCTACATTCTTGTTTGAGTTGTGTAAGCAGTGAATTCACCTTCTCAAGCATGCAAGTTTGGTATGCAATGATCGTATAAGTCATGTGAGTTCATGGATGAAAGAGACATAGGATTGAAAGAATGAATATAATATGTTCCCTTGCTATAATTTAGAGGTTACAACACATCGAATTGCAATCAATTTCATCAAGGTAAAGAGGGTTCTCCCAGAACAAGGGAACCTCGATGTGTTCTAGAGACGTTTGAGGTATCATCATGAGACATTCTCCCAGGGGGTCCTATGTGGACTAGTAGGGGGGGGGGGGATGTGGAATTCATACTAACGTGCCTCAGACGGTCAGATGAAGGAACCAAGACATTGGTTTCATGAGGAAACCTTGATATGTGTTGTGAGACATTGGTTTCATGAGGGAACCTCAATGTGTCTTAGACATTGGTTCCAAGAAGGAACCTCAATATGTCTTAGACATGTTTTCCATGAGGGAACCACGATATGTCTAGTACGGACATATTTCATGAGTAAAGCCTAAGGTTGGACACTTTGGGATATTTGGGTGTACAATATACATTCATGTACCTGATGAGAAAAGGACCAAGCTAAACCCTTCAAGAAGAAAGGGTACATTTGTGGGGTATAGTGAGTATTTGAAGGCATATTAGATCTACATCCATGGTCAGAGATAGATTGAGGTGAGAAAATATGTTACCTTTGAGGAGGAGGTATCCTTTAGGAGATCTAGAGGATATTACATGGGTATTGATAGTGAGAGACAAGAAGATATGGTGCCTTCTCCCCATCACCCTCTAGTAGTTCAGAGGGAGACAGTTGATCCTATTGATCCAATTGATCTTGTTGATCATGTATCTTCAGTTGATGTCCCCAGAGATATTCCAGTAGGTTAGAAGAGACCTACATGGACTCGTCAGACTCCATAGGAGGAAGAAGGACATGTAGCTCCTCGTGGTACCTTCTGAGAGAGAAAGAGACCTCGGAGATATTCATTCTATGTTGCAGTTATGAGCCACATAATTGATTTGGAGCCTTCCTTTTATGAGGATGCATCTAGTCAGCCAATATGTAGAGATTACATGATGAAGAAGTATCAGTCTATCATGAAGAATAATGTGTGGGATATTGTTCTGAGGCCTAAGGGGAAGTATGTAGTGACTTCTAAGTGGATATATAATATCAAACACAACTAACGAGAGCATCGAGAATCACAAAGCGAGATTTGTTTCTAGAGGATTCTCTCAGGTGGAGGGAATAGATTATGAGGAGACATTTTCTCTTTTTGCTCGATACACTTCTATCTGAATGATTATTTCCTTTGCAACATCCATGGGTTGGGGACTACATCAGATGGATCTGAATACATCCTTTCTCAATGGATAGATTGAGTAATAAGTATACATTGAGTAACCAGATGGTTTCGTGATACATGAGAAGGAGTCTCATGTGCACAGGTTGAAGAAGGCCCTGTATGGACTCAAGTGGGCACCTCGATATTGGTATGCAAGGATTCATGGACACCTGATGAGTTTGGGCTTCAAAAAAAGTGTTGTTGATCCCAACCAGTACTCCAATATTGTTAAAGTTGAGTCCTCGATTTTGGTCCTCTATGTTGATGATTTATTCCTCATCGGTACAAAGAGCCTTATTGTTGAATGCAAGTATGTGTTGGCCTCTAAGTTTGAGATGAAGGAACTTGGTATGATGAACTACTTCTTAGGACAGAGGTGTGGAAAATAACTAATGAGATATTCCTGATTTAGGGGAAGTACACAGTTGAGATATTGAAGAATTTTGGGATGTTGAACTGTAAGCCCATGGCTACACCAATGGTGACAAATATGAAGAAACTAAGTGTGTCTTCTTTTGATTCTAATGAGATTGATCTGACCATGTACATAAAACTGATTGGATCATTGATGTATATGGTTAACACCGGACTAGATTGTTTATTAGATATCATTTTCAGGATTAACTGCGTAGAGTAAGTCATTAATCTATGACCCATATCCATGAGTATTAGTCACAACTAACAAATAATTCTCATGATTTGAATAGCCCACTTAGCACGCATTGCATTGGGTGATTCTCACAGGGGTGAAGAAGTGGAATTGAAACCAACGAAATGAATTGCATGGCATCAATCATCACTTTTGGGGCTTGCACCCAGTAAAAAACATATGAAAAATTGTTTTGAAGCATCTGTTGATATACCTGCGACGCACAGTTGGACATGGTATTAGATATACTTCTAGTATTGACATGAGATTGCAGAGATATATTGACTCGAATTGGAACGCAGTGGATAGGAAGATAACCTATGGGTGTTGCTTCACTTTGGGATATTCCATGGTGTCCTGGTGTAGCAGGGCACAAACTTTTGTGGCTTTGAGCATCATAGAAGCAGAGTACATTGCATTGAGTGTGACAGTCCACAAAGTAGCGTGGCTTCACAAGATCCTTGCAAATTTATTTGGACATGTGCTGGATTCCACCATTATTCATTGTGATAACTAGAGTTATGTGAAGTTATAAGAGAATCCAATGTTTCATGAAAAATAGAAACACATTGATATCAAGTACCATTACATCCGATACATGGTGCAAAGGAAAGCAGTATTGGTACAGTACCTTCCTATATATGAACACGTTACTGATGTTCTTACCAAACCCCTTACCAGGACAAAGTTTGAGTACTTCCGTGACAAACCTGGCGTGGCAGAGAATGCCTTCCTCACTGAAAGGGAGTGTTGATGTTTGCAGCTTCCTGAGACTGAGTTGATTTGATCTATGAGGACACTTATCTGAGAGGGATAAATGGATTTGGGTGTATAGCCCAACTACCCTTATGTAGAGCACATGAGGAAATATCCCTTGTGGAGAGCACATGAAGACACATCAAGGGAGTTGACCTTGACATCACACACTATGGGGAGTTGACCCTAGTGTTTCTAGAGGGAGTAGCCTCTAGGTGTCCACAAGGGAGTTCCATGTGTGACAAACATTCTCCAGATCATACTCCTCTATGACTGAATTGAGTTGATCTATGAGGACACTTATCTGAGAGGGACAAGTGGGTTTGGTCTTATAGCCCAATGTCCCCTGTGGAGAGCACATGATGATGCGTCCCTTGTGGAGATCACATGAGGATATGTCAAGTGATTTGACCTTGATATCACACACTATGGGGAGTTGACCCTAGTGTTTCTAGAGGGAGTATCCTCTAGAAGTCGACATGGTAGTGCCATGTGTGATAGACATTTTTGCTACAATGTCATGAGTAAGAATCAAGATATCCTTCTCCTAGATTGGGTTGTAGACCAAGGGACATAGGATGCATTTATCACAAAGGTGTACTTTTGGTAAATGGGCCCAAGTGTAGTCCTTGATGATGAAAAGGAATAATATGGACTTGAGGTGCTTTCCACATGTTAGTTAGCATCGGGATGACATTCACTCACAGGAGTGTACCTGTGGTTAATGACCATTGTGTGCTCTTTTCCCTAGTCATGGTGATTTGACAATGAATGATAAAGACTAAAGATGCTATATGTTTTAACATGTTGACCCAGAGTGAGCATGATCTCAGAGAGAGTCAATTGGCTTAGAGGGAGAGCTACAGAAGGAGTTTCCCCTTGGTTCAGGTGGGAGAGAGGCATCTCCCAAGACTGACAAACACATGTCATGAGTCTAGGGTGAAGTGTGTATACCTCAGAGATGAGCTTTGGAATGATGAAGAATGTCTCCCTCGTTGAGAGGGTGTGTTCATGTTTGGACAACATCAGGAAGACATTCTTCCAAACATAAATATATAAATAAATGTGCGCGCGTGTGTATATATATATATATATAACTTTTATTATTAATATCATGTCATATATATATATATATATATATATATATATATACGTTG
>ML781906.1:662044-690654 GCA_009831015.1 Picea engelmannii | reverse complement strand
TATATATAAGTAGTTATTTATTATACAAGAGACGCATCCTTTCATGAATGGTCACCATATGTTCTCTATATATGGAACACTCATCATTGTAATAACACATCAATTATATATCACTCATATGAAAAGTTAGCAGTGACCACAATGAGGATGATGTGGTAGAATGCACATAGATATGATGGGACACATCTATACATATTTTTGTTGAATTAAATTCTATGATACATGCATTTTCATTTTACATGACACTTGATATAACTTTAAATGTGATCAATCTTGTTATGTTTAGGAAAATATTGAAGCTATTAGGGAAGACAACTACCAATGGTGGGCAACCTCAAGTAGAGGATGAATACAAAAAAAAAAATTGTTGAAAGAATTGGTGAAGGGACCTTAGGAGCTCTCATGAAGCACCGTCGATGAGATAATATCAGAGAGGATGCTCAAAACCATATCAAGTATAAACTTTTCCATGCCTATGTGGCATGAGGTTTGTGAAGAAAACCGAGTTCATATGAGGCTACCCAAATAGGTTTGTCCTTGACTTGAAATTGGGCTCTAAGTTTTTTTCCCAAACTATCCTTTGCTTCCTTCTATGGCAGCAAACAAGCAAGTAACGTTTTGCTCATAAGTTTTAATGGTTAAGTGTTCTTTGAGGTGCCCTTGCAAGTGTTTTTGTAACCCAATGTTAGCACATGTAATATAACTAAAAAAAACACTCCTCTATATATTTACAACACTAAAATGCATGAAAATGGAGGCACATATTTTTGGTCAACATGACCCTAGATAAACCCCCCCGGGGGAAAATAGTTTGGAATGAAATCATATATAATTATGATCTCAAGTAGTGAATACAACAAGGAATACAATACAATAGAACCTGGTAATATAGAAATATTCTCTCAATATTGTATCATAGGTTCTAAGAAGAATTCACCTAGGAAAGTGCACCATTCCTCCTTGTTGATATATCCAATGAATTGATGCACCTTACCTCCTCCTTGGCCCAATTAAGAATACCATACACACAAACAACCTATTGTGTGCCTCCTCCACCATGAACCAAACATATTTGAAGTAGCACAAGTCCTCCTACTTCCAGATAAGCGTGTGTCCTCCTCCACAAGTGCACCCTCCTCCAAGCAATAGCCAATACCAACAAATAATAAATGTCTAAGGCTCCATGAGCCCTCCATGGAAGGAGGAACCCAATATTCCCTCTCTCAATGCTTCCATTCCCATCCTCTTTCCCTTCTCCCAACTCTCTTGGTGAATATACAAGTTAATGAGCCTCCCTTTTCCCTTTGCACCCCTCTTGAACCTCCATAAGGAAACCTAAAATGTGAATGGAAGCTAGGATCATCCCAAACCATCCCTAATCAATGGTTGAGATGTCTCCAAAATAATATCAACTCAAAACCCACTTTGTGTTAAGTTACCTAAGTTTACTTTATGTCCCCTCATTCACCCACTTAGTGAATAATTAAACACTTTAGGCTAAAATGACTAAATTTCACTTTTGACTTAAATCTCTTAAGTCAAAGTGAAATTAGACATAAAGTACATGGCACAATGGTACAAAAATATCCCTCTTATGGTCAGAGGCAAAAAACCACAAGGGGACCAATTTCCAAGGTACCCAGATCTCAACACTCCCTCTTATCGAGGAAAGTGCCATTCACCCCCAATCTCATCCCTGTAGTGGACATGGTTTCCTATTGGAAAATACTCGGTGAGTATGGTTGTACCATGATCATCAAAAGTGGTATTTGACATAGATCTTCTCAAACTACATGATCTATCAATGGAAGTGCATATCCACCTATCCAATATCACCTAGATCTTGGCATCACACCAAAGATATCAACCTTGGTATCTCACCAAGGATTTCTACCTCATGGAATCTCACCAATGGTCACTACTCTTGGAATTTCACCAAGATTCACATCTCTTGGAATCTCACCAAGAGTATCCCTCTTGGAATCTCACCAAGAGTCTCATCTCTTGGCATCTCACTAAGAATATTTGGATCTTAATGTCTCACCAAGATCCTCAACTTGGCCTCTGACCAAGTGACTTCCACCTGAAGTGGAACCTAAATTTGATCTACTTGTCTTAATCGACAAGTGAGGCTCAAGACTCTTTGGAGCCCTGCTCCCCCTCATCAATCTCTAATGCTCTGAATCCCCTGCACCAACCCTTTGTCTACTCGACAACTCTGAAACTAAAGTTGTCCTGGGTGGATCAGTCAACCCTGAATGTGATTTCCTCTAAAGTTGAGTCTGATATCCTTCTGAATCAATACTCTGAGTCAATGAGACCTCCTCAACTTTGTCTCACCACCTTTGTTTGGATGGTGAATCAATTGACAAACAATAACTGACAAAATCACACTCCCTCACAAACTGAGTAGCGAACTCCTCCTCCTCTGTTGTTGTTGACATACCATCATGTTGCTTCTTCTTCTTCTTCTTCTTCTTGGGACACTATCCTACATAGTGACCCATCTCTCCACAAGAAAATCATCTCATTCTGCTAGTGTCTCTCTCTTTCCCACTGCCACTCTAATGTGGTTTGGCCCCTCCCTTGGGACCATGTCTAGCACCCCTGCCAGTCTTCTTCTTGCCCTTAGTCCATAGAGAAATATCCTCATCACCCTCTGAAATACGTTGTCCTCGAAAGTTGATGAGGATATTTCTCTGAGGATCTCATCTCCTCCTATACAAATTCGTCCCAAAGTCTCTCCCAGGTAGGCATGACCTCCCGGGATACAATGCCTCATACAAATGAACTCCAAGGTTTGGAAAATTTGTTCAAAGCTATCCTCACCAAGAATTTAGGATCCACAATCTCCCCGATTGTGGACAACTCATCTCGAATCTGTGTAAATCTACCAAGGTATGATGTAACTGACTTGGAATCAAGCATCTAAATGCTCCTGAGCTTGTCATGCAGAACTATCTTCTGGTTCTGATTGGGACTCTGGTAAAGCTTGCACAATGAGGACCATATCTCAAAGGCATAGTCTTTCCAATTCAAATTGGGTATGATGTGGTCCCTCACCACATCACAAATAGTCCTATGTTCCTTTGTTGTTCATCTTCCTAAACTCTTCCACCACCAAGGGAGCAGTGACAGGAGAAAGAACAATGGGAGCCTGAACTATATCCCATAGTTCAAGATCCTCCATGACAAAGATGATCTTGGTCTTCCACGGGGAACAACTGCTAGTTCCATCTAGCCTATCCTATGCCCGCATCTGGGACACCGACATGGATGTCCACTAAAGCTCACACTGATGCTAAAATTGCACAAGAATATTGCCTCACTCATGTCAACACAGGTGTGTAAAGAGACAGTCCAACTACAACCTCACTCCTGACAACACAAGTGTGAAAAGAGGTTTTCCAACTCATCTTCACTCCTATCCACACAGGTGTTATAAGAGGCTATCCACAAATTTCCAAAAACAATCTTATAAACTATCCAACAAATCTATCAACAAACTTTCCAACAAGATGTCAACAAGTTGTCCCAAAAATATACCAACTGAATGCTCTAGAAATCAGCGAGTCCTTTCCACCAAGGGCTCTGATACCATGAAGAAAACTGAGGTCCTATGAGGCTTCCAAAATAGGTTTTTCCTTTACCTAAAATTGGGCTCTAATTTTTGCTCCCAAACCGTCCTTTACTGATGTTTATGGCAACTTACAATCAAGTAACTTTTTTCTCATAAGTTTTAATGGTTAAGTGTTATTTCAGGTGCCCTTGCAAGTTTTTTTGTAACCCAATGTTAGCACATACAATATAACTCAAAACAAGTAACACTCCTCTAGATATTTACAACACTAAAATGTTGATCTACACATCTAAGCATGCATGAAAATGGACACAGGTATTTTTGGTCAACGTGACCTTGGATGACCCCCCCCCCGGGGGGAAAATTAGTTTGCAATGAAAGTATATATAATGATGATCTCAAGTAGTGAATATAACAAGGAATACAATACAATAGAACCTGGTAAGATAGCAATATTCTCTCAATCTTGTAGCATAGGTTCCAAGAAGAATGTGCCTAGGAAATCACACCCTTCCTCCTTATTGTTCTGTCCACTGAAGTGATGTGCCCTACCTCCTCCTTGGCCCAATGAAGAATCCATTGCACAAAACAACCAGTTGTGTGCCTCCTCCACCATGAACCATATAGATCTGAAGTAGTACAAGTCCTCCTACTACCAGATTGTTATCCATAATTTTGGTCGTCATGATGATGTAATGATGATGGTGAACTCAGGCTCTTCATTAGAACTCTTTCCTAAGAAAAAGTTACCTTTGTCTCTTTCCAGAAATCACAGTTTTGAGGAAGGTTCGCAGGCTACCAATACATTTGCCTGCGAGAATGCATGATTCTCGCAGGCTGCCTTAAGCCAAGGTGCGAGAAGTTCGCACTGTGCCTAACTGTTAGGGTGCGAACAATTTCTAAAGAAGGGAAAAAGATAAATTCTCGAACCTTCTAGAAGGGAATCTTCTATAAGGATGAGATGGCATTCGAATGGTTATCTAAGTACTAGATTTCCTGATATTTTGGGATCATTCCTATCCTAGTAACTAATCCATTCTCTCTTATAAATTGATGGGTTTCTCATGGAAAAGGTTAGAAGCAAACTAGAAAGAGATTTATTGGAGAATTAGTGAAAGGTTGTATGAAGGACTGATGCTATAGCAGCTAGAAACACCAGCAAGGATATCAAAAGTGGTTTATCTTCTTCATGCATGAGCAAGTGTGTGTGTCATAACTAGGAGCCATCAAAAGGAGGTTTGCAACATCAAGGCTCAGGTTGTAAGTCTTACTTTCTATCAATTTAATACAGTAATATGTCCCTTTCCCATAAAGCTAATGTCACTTTATTGCATAACTCCTTGATCATATGCATAGATTAATTATTGAATATATTGAATCGTCTTCACTTCGATTGGTTTGTACTGTTGTGATCTGAACGGTGCAAGAGCATTGGAGCGAAGCTGGAACAATAAAGACCCAAGGAAGCGATCACAAGGTATGTTCATGATTCATGCCTCCCAGTCCATTCAATAGTCTAAATCTAGGGAAAGAGTATTATTATGTCCTGCTTTGTTCTAGATCCAGGTGGATCTAGGGAGATCGGTTTGTGTCCGCACTTACGGATTAATCCTAAAACAAAATTGGCGACTCCACTGGGGAACAATCCCATTTTTTGGTGGATTTTTGTATTTTTCTGTGGCCATTTGCTCTAGTTTCACATTTCTCTTGTTTTATCAGTCTCTGAGTCTTCAGGATATCCTGATAGACCTCCTGAGTCCAGGAGATTTTTGAAATTTTACTTCAATTTTCAAAAATTTTGTCATATTCAGGACTTCTCGCACTGCGTTTAATTGCAGTCTGCGAGAACTTGTCAGGTTCGCACCCTGCTCATAGGGTTCAATGCGAGGTGTTCGCACCCTGCTCATAGGGTTCAATGCGAGGTGTTCACACCTTGCTCAAAGGTTGCCTGCGAGAATCATAGCTTCTCGCACTGTGTTACATTCCTTGCCTGCGAACAATCTTTTCAAAAATTTTGAAATTGAGTTTTGGTCCTTTCTGACTGCTCAGATCAATTGAATTACCTCTTATGAGTTTATTGGATCAGTGATTGATATATCTCTTGCTTTAGTTTTCATGCTTGAATAGTTTTAGGGTTTCAAGGTTTTTCTTGTCCTTTGTAGCTTGACTTTCTTTTTTTGACTCTTATTGGCAAATTCATTCTCTCTGACTTCCAGAGCGGAGTGTGTCTGATTGGTTGAGAACCAGGGATTGGTTGAGAGTTAAGTTCTTGGTGTTTCTCATTTGCTTGATGGTTTGAAAGAACATTTTCGTTTGCATTGAGAAGACTAATTGGTTTGTTTTTTGTTTTTGCTTTCATTGAAAGAGTTGATTGGGTTGTTATTACTTGAATCTTTATGATTTGATTTTCTTTTCTCGTTAATAAGAGTTCTTTTTGGAAAGTGAACAACAAGTTTTGCTTTCAAAAATATTGTTTTTTTATTTCAGAAAACATTGAAAATCAAATTATTGAGTTTGTTAAAGTATTTGAAAAAGACACATAGAGAATAGTCCTTTGATGAATGATTGTTTGCATTAACATTTGAAAGGAAATTGTTGCATTGTAGTACAGGGTTGATTTGGAAAATTTTCTCTCTCTCCCATAAATAGGATTCATGGAATGAAAAGTGTTATATTTCATTATCATCCTTGCATTATTTGGGTCAGAGTCATACAACATGAGTTTCACTTCCGTTACCTTTGAGTAAACAACAGCTCTTAAAACCATTGCGTAATCTTAAAATTTATCTAGTAACTCTTTTCTAGGGCTCTTTTACACCAACATTTAGCTAGGCTAGTGCTTTGGAGTAGGAAGAGAGATACACTCTCCAAAAGCTCAAAACACACAATAGCATCTTGCGTTAGGGAGTGTTAAAATCCATTTGCAACATATTGTCCTGGGAAGCCCTTCTAACACAAGGGTCAAGCACTAGGTCGCATTGGTGTTGGCAGAGTTACTCACCCTGCTTTGTTGACATCAGTGTAGAGATTGCACGTATTACAGGGATCACTTCGAGGTATACCCACAATGATGAGTGGAATCCTTTTGAGTTGATTTCGGGCTAGATACCCTGCCCTTGCGTGTGGATCGGACTGACGATTGTTCCCCCAGGATTTACTGTTGTTGGTGGTGACTTTAGTGGCCTATCTTTCTAGGTTCTTACCCAAGGTGACTGTGAAGGGGAAATTCTTCACGGTACCTGGAATTGACGTTGATCAAACTCACTCGGGCTCCTTAGAGGGTATACCCACGATTATGTGTGGGACCTTGCACCAGGGTGTAAGTCCGTTAAGCAGGTCGTCAACGTAACTTTTCCATCCTAGCCCCACCCCTTCTCGTCTCGTTGGTGCGACGTTGGATTTCATCACCAACTAGTGGCTTCGATATTAGAAGGTCTTGTTTGCCTGGTGATTGCTTCCTAGATTTTGTTTACAAGTGTGTGTTGTTTGTTTATCGAAATTGACCATAGGAATTTTTTCGCGGAGCTTGTCACTCGTTTACAATTGCTCCCCCACGGTGTTCTCGTAGAATGCAAGGTTTATCTCCAGAGCATCTGGACGATTCTCAACCCTCGCCTACCGGTACACTTGAGGGTTCTCCCCATCAGACTGAAGTCCCAGTGGTTACTCCACCACACGGGGAAACAAGTGACGTTCCAGTTGTCACTACACCACCTCCACAAGTAGAACGAACTGACTCTCTAGGAGATTTTCGAATTACCAATACTAGAGAGGACTATCGCATTCGTTGTGGTGAACGGCCTGTTGTGTGATTAAATTCTTCTGACGAAGTCGTTGTTACATCTTTTGAATCAATTGTTGGGCCTTCTCCCGGTGTAGTAGGCCAAGATCCTTTTTGGTCAGGTGATTTTCGACGAGTCCTTTTCGGTACTGAGTCACCCCCTTTCTACGAAATCAACCCTCCAGTGTCTTCTGAGACAGAAACTACACCAGAAACTACCACTTATCACTTTGTTCTTCCTCCCGAGATGGCCCATCTCGCGAATACTACGAGTGTCCAAACCGAAATTACTACAGCTACTCTTGCTCCTATCAATACCCAACGAATACCTGATGTCATTTTGACATTACCACCCGGTTACCATGCGTTGAATGCTTTGTTGAATGCTTCCAATCCAACACCTCCGCAAACCCCAGCCGGTTCTTTAGGTGGTCTTCCTTTTCCTGGGCATCCTATTCCCGGTTTTATCCCGACACTCCCTTCGTTTCCTTCTGGCATTCCTAATCCTAGTGGCACTATCCCGACTATTGCACCAAACCCGTAGATTCTCGTTGGTGGACAAGGTGGCACGATTCATTTTCCTCTTACCGGACATAATCCAGTTGCTACTCAAGTTTCGGTTGGAACACAATCTATGATAGGGGGACCAACCTCACCTTTTGGACAAAACATACCCCCTCAATTGGCCCAGTATTGGAATCAGATTCTACAAAACTTTCCTCAAAATGATGGGGGGCAGCAAACTGTCCCTACTGTGGGCCAACCATATCCGGGTATAACTAATCCTATATGGGGTCAGAGTCATGCTACTCAGCCTCAGGTCCCTACTCAAACTCAAGGTTGTAATCCTTGGGGCTACTATCCTATCCGGCCACCACCGAATCAGCCAGGGTCTTCCCTCTATGGGTAGACTGCATATGGTCCTACTGGTTTGCCGACAGGGCTTCCACCCCAGAGTCACCAGTACCCACAAGTGAATCGACAATTGCCTTTTCCTGCTACTTTGGATTTGCCAGATTTGTCTAGGATTCTGAACGATCCTATTCGTCACTCTTCCCAATGGCCTTCTATTCCTGCTAAGCTTCCATCGGATATCCCGAAATTCGATGGCAAGGTGGGGGAGGACCCAAATAATCATGTTATGACTTTTCATTTATGGTGTTCATCCAACTCATTGATGGATGACTCCATTCGTCTACATCTTTTTCAATGAACCCTTACTGGTGCTGCTGCGAAGTGGTATATTGAATTGCCACGAGGTTTCTTTTCCGACTTCAATACCCTAGCTATGGCTTTTCTTACACATTACCAGTTACCGATCCATTATGATACCGGGACTGAGATTTTGACTTCCTTCAAACAAACTAAAGGTACTCACTTCTCGGATCATATACATGAGTGGAGACGGAGACGACGTCTCATTAAACTTGAACTCCCTGATCAGTTACTGGCCGAATGGTTTACGAAATCCTTCGTGAACGAAATTGGTAAAGACATTGCTATGGGTGGTGTTGTTACGGAGGAGCAGGCTATAAGTCGTTCTCAATATCTTGATCTCGTTTATTCGCAAACGGGAACACTTTATGATTTGTTACCTGAATTACCTCGTCCTGGTGCTTCCAGCACTTCAACTGCTCCAGCTGCCTCGCATGTAGCTGATGGTGTGATTGGTACTGCTCATGTCCACTCACATTCTGTTTCAAGTGCAACCCCTAAGTCTACATCTTCTAATGTTCCAAATGCTCCGTCTCATGCTCCTCTCGTCGATAAAACCTCTGAGGTGAACGTCGTTCAATCTACCCCGACCGGTAAAAATAAATCCAAGAAAGGGAGAGGCAAGAATAAGGAGAGTAAAAATAATAATCAAACTGAGAAAACTAAAACCCCTCCTGTTGAATATCGGGATAAGCATAAGCCACGATATCCTTGCCTTATCTGTGGTAACGATCACTACACGAAGGATTGTCCTCGACGTGCCGAGGTTACTAAGTTCCTTCAAGGAACGCCAAAACCCTCTACGCCGGCAGTCTTGTCGCAACCATTCCTGTCTCAACAACAGGCTTAGTTGGTCATCCACGACCAACCATCTACTTCTACGACATCATATGTTTTGATGTACACTGGTGATTCTAAGAACAATGACGTTGCCATCGCAACTAGAGCCAAAGATTATTCTCCATCTAAGGAGAAGGTTGATGATTTACCTCCTGCTTTGGTACAACCCTCTCCACCGACTCCACCTACCAACAGTCCTCTTCATCTCGAACGACCGAGCTCTGATACAGTCCTACGACCCTCTAAGGGTGTTGTTCGCAAGTCGGCCTTCAATCTGCATGCTCGGGAGGCCCAGAACTATAGCATTGTTGAAGATCTGGCCCAAGCACCTTCAGCGATGTCTGCCCTTGAAGTCCTCCAGTCTTGTCCTGTGCAACGGAGGGCTCTGTTGAAAGCTATAGGTGGAATTGATCCTATAGATACGAATCTAATAGTCTTTTACTTGGAAGATCATATTCCAAGGTTACCCCCTCAGCTTCCATTCCAGATACAAGTTGTTGTCTCGGACAAAAACATTTTCCGAACTGTTATCGATGAGGGTGCCTCTACGTGTGTAATGTATTTTACTTGTTGGAAAGACATTGGCTCTCCTCCTTTAAATGAATCCCAAAATACTTTGAAAGCCTTCAATGGCTCGGGTTTTAAGCCTTACGGTGTTCTTCCATCATTGCCTATTACTCTAGAAGGTAAGACAGTTCAAGTTGAAGTGGAAGTTTCCGATGCTCCCCTGGATTATAATCTTCTACTTGGTCGTAGCTGGATAGATTCTATGCGCGTTGTTGTGTCAACACTTTTCTGTGTCATGTGATTTCCTCATCAAGGAAAGGTGGTTACGGTTGATCAACTTGCCTTCTTTAATTCCGATACTCGTACTGGCAACGTGCCGTTTATAGCTAAAAATCCACCGAGTTATGAGAATGTCGGTGTAGGCCTTTTAAAAGACTCTTCGTTAATGGGCACATTCCCCATTCCACCACCACCCGATGTTCCACCCCCGTCAGTTGCTTCTATTAACATGATCTCCGTCGTACCCCGTGAACTTCCTGTGTCTGCCAACCCTTGGATAGTCCCTGAACCTGTAGATCACACTCGTTTCGGCGACGTCATGCCGTTAAGTCCGATTGAGTCTGCTTATCACGCAATTCAATCGGCAACACCTTCTATACCCTCTCTTGATGAGTTGTCTCCCGATCCTTTCCGTGTCATCTTTCCCACTGACGATATGCTCATGTTCGTCATGGCAGACACTCCTTGGGACGATGGGTATCATCATTCCATATTATTTCTGGAACAACACACTCTGGAGAATTACCAACGGATTTCGACTCCATCGACCGTTGTTGTCATATCGACCGTTCCCGGCTCTACACATGATGTTTTTTCCGAAGGGAACCTCAGTAATATTTCTCCCACGATTCCCATTGATATATCAGTTAAACCTGGGATAGTTGAAAATGTTCACATTGGAGCTTCATGTTCTCCGGATGAAATTGTCACCTATACTGCTCTGTTCAAATAATTTCGTGACATCTTCGCATGGAGCTACGAAGAGATGCCAGATATCGAACCTGCTATTGTTGTACATGAGATAAAGACATACCCCAGAGCTAAACCAGTCTGGCAGTGCCTCCATCCTGTCCATCCACGTAAAGTGGCAACTATCAAACTCGAAGTTGAAAAACTTCTTAAAGCCGGTTTTATTTATCTCGTGGCTCTGACAGAATGGGTTTCCAACCCTGTACCGATTGATAAGAAAGGTGGTAGTATTCGTGTGTGTGTTGATTATAGGGATATTAACAAAGCCTGTCTAAAGGATAACTTTCCAACCCCTTTCGTCGACCAAATCGTCGATGACTGTGCCGACAGTGAAATTTTTTCTCTCATGGATGGTTTCTCCGGCTATAATCAAATTAACATCGCTCCTGAGGACCAACATAAAACTGCTTTTATTTGTCCTTGGGGTACTTTCGCCTATAGGAAACTTCCCTTCGGTCTTAAGAACACGGGCGCAACATTTCAACGTGCTATGTATTATGCGTTTCACGATATAAATCATATCGTTCAACCTTATTTGGACAATTTACCAGCTCATTCTTTACGCCGAGTCGATCACCCCACTCATCTCCGAGCAATTTTCGTTCGTTGTTGGTTCTATCGCATTCGTTTAAATCCTCATAAATGCGTCTTTTGCGTAGAATCTGATCATCTTCTAGGTTTCAGTGTTTCATGTCAAGGGATCCGGGTAGATCCTCTTAAGGTTGAGGCGATTCTTAATCTCCCTCCTCCTTCTTCACTACGCCAGTTACAAAGTTTGCAGGGGAAAGAAAACTTTCTTCATCGTTTCATCCCTAATTACGCCGAGATTACTTGTGGTTTTACGCGTCTACTAAAGAAAGGTTCAGAGTTTGTCTGGGATACTATTTCCAACAATGCTTTTGAGGCTTTGAAGTTGTCCCTCACGAAAGCTCCACTTCTTTTCCCTCCTGATTATAGTCGTGATTACTTTCTTTATCTTGCTGCCTCGGAGTATACCATCGGCATGGTTCTCGTTCAAGAGGATGATGCACATGATGAACATGTTGTTTATTACTTGAGTCAAAGTCTCACATCTACTGAAATCAAGTATCAACATGTTGAAAAACTGGCTTTGGCTGCTGTTCAAGTTGTTCAACGTTTTCGCCATTATATTCTCTCAAGGAAAACTACAGTGATTTCACATTGCAACCCTATGCAACATATTTTGACACGTCAATTGCTAGGGGGTAAGTACTCCAAATGGATTTTCATACTCCAGGAGTTTGACTTGGAATTCGATCGCGCCATGTCTAAGAAATCCTTAGTTTTTGCTGAGTTAATATGCGATTTTCCTCACCCTGCCATGGAAAATGTAACAGTCGGTTCATTACCTGATGAATCGCTTTTCCTTATCAGCACTGACGATATTTGGTATGGAGATATCATTATATATCTCCAAACCCAGACTTTTCGGCCTGCTTTGTCTAGTATTGAACGACGTCGTGTTCATTATCAAGCTCGTCAGTACATTATACTTGGAGATACTCTTTACCGTCGAGGAATTGAATCTGTTTTTCGACGTTGTTTGACTTTTGACGAAGCTGAGAAATCTCTGAATGACTACCATTCTGGAGCATGTGGTGGTCATATGTCTGGGTATGCTACTGCCCAGAAGATTTTACGCGCAGGATATTTTTGGCCTTCATTGTTCAATGACTTCATTATTGTTGTTCAGAAGTGCCATGCATGTCAGACCTACAATCAGAAAATTCGGTCGCATCCTGCTCCCCTTCATCCTGTGGTCTCAATTGGTCCTTTTGCAAAATGGGGCATTGATTTCATGACATGTCACCCTCACTCGGTCGAGGGGCATGGTTACATCATTGTAGCTGTTGATTATTTTACAAAGTGGGCCGAGGCAATGCCAACATTCGATAATACTGGAAAGACTGCAGCATTGTTTCTTTTTAACCATGTTATAGCTCGTTTTGGTGTTCCTCGAGTTATCTTTACCGATCACGGTAGTCATTTTAGGAATTTCATGATGTCTGAACTTACGGAAAAGTTGGGTCTTCGTCATGATAACTCAACACCCTATTATCCGCAAGCTAATGGCCAGGTCGAAGCAATCAACAAAGTCCTTATAAATATGCTTCGACGGATGATAGGAATTCATAAAACTAGCTGACACACGATGTTGTTTTCAGCATTGTGGGCATATCAGACATCTGTTAAATCCGCTACGGGATTTACGCCCTTTCGATTAGTCTATGGCATGGAAGCCATTCTTCCGATAGAATGTGAGATACCTTCTCTGAAGCTAGTTTTCGAACTCTTACCCAATACCTCTGCTGAAGAAGAACGTCTCCTATATCTGATGCGATTAGACGAAACTCGGCATGATGCTACTCTAGTAATAGAAGCCCAGAAGAAACGCGTCAAGGCACAGTATGACAAACATGTCAAGCCTCGCGTTTTCTCTGAAGGTGATCTTGTTCTTCTATATGAATAGGATAAGGATGTCTTAGGAGCTGGGAAATTCGAACCAATGTGGCGTGGTCCTTACATTGTTCGCAGAGTTTTGGAAAAAGGAGCGTATGAGCTGGTAGATTACGATGGTATACCTTTGAGTGAACCCAGAAATGGGTTGTACTTGAAGAAGTACTATGCATAAGTTATTTGTGCACAAGTACTTGTATTTTATGTATCATACTTTGTGTGTGTTACTTTAGTTTGCTTTTGACGTTATCTGGTATCTGCCCTTACATGATGTTGTGTTTGATTGCCAGATGTCGGAGTCTTCTCTACCTTATATTGGCTTCGCTGATGGTGCTAGCCGTAGTACTCAGAACTTAGCTTCCGCTACATGGGCAATCTATGCCCCAACGAACGAACTTATATCTTTACGAGGTATATGTCTTGGCCGTGCAACCAATAACATTGCAGAGTATAACGCAGTTATTGAATTATTGGTTGATGTTATCTCGCTCGGAGTTCGTCATTTGGTTGTGTGACTCCACTCGTTGTTGGTGGTACAACAGCTAAGTAATGTCTACTCTATTCGAAGTCCTACTTTATTACGAGTGTATTTGTGAATTCGCCTCTTGGAACGATATTTTGATCACATTGAATATCAGCATATTCCTAGATGTCTTAATACATTAACAGATGCATTGGCTAATTATGTATTGGACAGACATTTGAATCATTTATAAATCAAGCACATTAAAATCCACACAATATAAAGTAAACCGGTAGACGCCATCTGTATATATAACGATCAAAAGAGTTTGTTTTTACAAAAAGTTTGTCCGGAGACCAAAATATCAAAAATGGAAGCTTATAGCTTCTACAATGTGACGTCATGGATGACGTTCACGGTAACACACAACTGCCCTAGCAACCCTATGGAGCAGTCGACCCATAGCTGCTGAAACTCCTACAGTGTGACGATGATCACGTCGTGGAATCTCTTCCAAAGTCATATCTGGAATGTCTGTTGTCGGACCCTCTAAATTCTGCTCCACAACCTGATAATCTTCGGCATACTGTGGTACTACTGCTGCTACCTCTCCTCGTCGCTGGATAAGAGAGGTTCCAGGAGGTCTATATGGTCCAACATCTGTGTTATCAACAAACATTTGGTGTTAGTCTTCGAATAAATACATAAAACAAAACATTTAAATATGATTAAAATTCAAAAACATTTAAAAAGGGAAAATACGTGTACTTCTTACCGAGGTCTCCCCACTGAGCGTCCTCAGGTAGTGCTAGATCCAGATCTCCTCGAAAATCCAACCCGGCATAGGCATAGTCATCGACCATCAACATCTGGTTTTGCAACCAGTCAAAGAAAATATCGTCATATTTGACGATTGGTCCTGCCATGTGTCGGGCCATGAGTCGGCACCATCGCAACATCCTCGAATCCTTAGGACCCGGAAAGTCCCACTCAACCTGTAGTCTGAAGATGGGGACTCTCTCAAGGAAGAAAGACACTAACAAAGATCCATATCCAAATTGTTTCAGTTCACCCCGCCTGCACTTGGTCAGTTGTCTTTTGATACTACGCAACACTGCATCAGCCCAGTTAAATACTCTGGGCTCAGTACACTCAATGGCGTACTGGAAATAGATCTGTAATGCCATATGGGGAGCGGCACTCCCATCCATCTGAGCAATCATGAAGAGAATAGTGCGAAGAGTCAGGTCTGTTACTCCCCAGATCGCCACTTTCCTTTTCTTTCTTTCGGCCTCGGGTACACAGTATTGATTGCAATATTCACTCATTTTCAACCCGCCACCTCTGTTGTCGGTCAAACTGACATGAGACCTGCACCTGGATAATCCGGTCAAGAAGTATATGTCCTCTATGTCAATGGCTAATGTGTGAGCTCCTACATTGAAAACTTGTTGGTCTGGATCCCACATACGGACTAGATACTCCAGTAATCGAACTTGGGCTCTCATGCCCGGGATACGGAAGTATTTCAAGAGACCACAATCTCTTAATGCAGCTATGGTGGGAGGATGATTCTCGGCATTTTCATTATCCTCCTCATGTTCTCATTCTCGCCACTCTAGCACCATGTTTGTGTCTATTTACCTGCATAAGAAACATATAAAGGGGGTTAATGATTTTATTCATGATATAAATCTTTTTCATTGGCTAAACTTTAAAAAAAAAATTGAGTTTTGCGCTGCTCGCAGGTGCCTTATTATGCATAGTGCGAACTTCTCGCAGGTGGCTCAAGGCCCACCTGCGAGAACGAGTCATTCTCGCAGGTATGGGCCACCTGCGAGAATGTCTCTACGCATATATGGTTCAAAAAATACTTTAAAACAGAATTTTTAACCAAAGGAATCAAAATTTTAAACCATGAAAAGATCAAGGATGAAGAACTTACTGTAATGCTGTTGACGGCTCATCAAATGATCTCTCGTAGCTCCTGGAAATCAAAGCCAAATTCAGAGGGTAAAATGAGGGTTTTTGGAACTCAATGGTAAAAATTTGGAATGATATGGTAAAAATGTGTATTTACTCATTTAAATTACTTTTTACTATGTTATTTTTGGGTTTTTATGTTTATCTATTGTTTACACCTAATTACTAATGTAAAAATGAGTGTAATGACTTGCAGGTGTGAAACATTGATGATTACAAACAAGGATATGGACATATTTTTCTCCGTTATGGTGTGATTTTGATTGTTTTTTATGGTTTTTACATAAAACCTCGAGCGTCGTTTTTATCCGTTCTTATGCTCGTCAATATAAGAGAACGTGATCGAGCATAGTTTTATCGCTTTTTCGGGCTCATAAGGTTATACGAAAAAGGAACCCCTCTGGAGTTCTCTTTAAGCTCTTTTCAGACTCTCTAAACATGAAAAGATCATCGAGCGACCTTGCTATTTTCACGCTCGATAAAGTATTTGAAGTACGCGTCTTTCGAGCGATAGTTTAACCCTTTTTCGATCTCGTTGGACTACTGTACAAAAAAGGAACTAAGAGAGTTCTCTTTTAAGTGTTTTTCCAAACACTATAATCTTGAAAAACCTTCGAGTTTACTATCTCTGGACTCGTTAAACAAACATTGACAGACCCGTGATGGGACCGAACCACTCCTTCTTAGGGTTCGTTAAAAATACTCTGAGGGACTCGTCCGAAGGATGAGCTTATATCAACAAGCATATGTGATCCTATTCAAGCTTGCGTAAAAATAAAGAGGTACTTGCCAGAAATGGTGGGGGAAATTTTGGGAAAGGGATATGTTTCATCTTCATATTGATTGGCAGTAAGTGTCGCTCTTGAACATGACACCCCCTATTCATCATTTGAAGCCAGTTTGGGAAATTCGTTTGTCTCTTTTTCGATTGATTAAAAGGTCATTCCATGTGTCGTCTTTGAGTCAATGCTTCCAAATCATTGGTCGTGTCGTTCATATGTTCGAGAGAAGTCCATTTGAAACCTATATTGAGTCGGCCATCTGCAGTTATCCATTTACTCTGTGTCGGCCTTCCCTGTGTCCAAAGTCCAATTTCCACATACTCTGTTTCACCTTCAAACTCAATTACTCATTTCATGTCATTGATGGGGGATACATCAAGGCCCTCTTGTGACAAGTTTTGTTCCGTCGACTTCAACTCATTATCCGGAATCAAAACTTAGAAATTATTTAGTACCTTGGAGCTTGCATGCCTTAATGGCAAGTTTCCTCGCTTTCGACAGTGGGTTTACATCATTGACCCCTGATCGAAAGATTCCATCGAATGTTTGACATCAACTCATTCATTCATAGTCGATGGATTGTACTATAGTACCTTGGGAATCATTGACATCAATGGTGATTTTCCTCGCACTTGTTAACGGTTACATCAATGACCGTTAATCAAGTGGTTTATGCCATGTTCGACTTCAACACATGTAATCACATGGTTAGATTCGTACTTTGGGCGACGAGATTGAAGACCCTGGATATCATCTTTGTGATCTAGGTTGCGATGGAGTATGTATGATTTGCAACACATAGATCCACTGTGTATGTTTCGTGGCTATGTCATCTTTATTTGAAAATTCTCGCATAGATCCACAGTGTATTCAGGTGGCTATGTTATATTTTGACGGCATGGATCCACAGTGTATGATTGGTGGCCATGACCTGTGTCTACGATGGCGTCAGTCTGTGATCTAAGTATGGGAATTCCTACCTCAGAATTGATATATATGATACTATGCAGATGCTTGTTTGTTCGCAGGTCTCCAATTAGATGTGCCCTTGGTTCTCGACACACACATGCAGCTTACAAAGTCTATCAACTGTCACTAGTTCCAATCTCAGAATTTGGGGGGCATTCTGTTATCCATAATTTTGGTCGTCATGATGATGTAATGATGATGGTGAACTCAGGCTCTTCATTAGAACTCTTTCCTGAGAAAAAGTTACCTTTGTCTCTTTCCAGAAATCACAGTTTTGAGGAAGGTTCGCAGGCTACCAATACATTTGCCTGTGAGAATGCATGATTCTCACAGGCTGCCTTAAGCCAGGGTGCAAGAAGTTCGCACTGTGCCTAACTGTTAGGGTGCAAACTCTTTCTAAAGAAGGGAAAAAGATAAATTCTCGAACCTTCTATAAGGGAATCTTCTAGAAGGATGAGATGGCATTCGAATGGTTATCTAAGTACTGGATTTCCTAATATTTTGGGATCATTCCTATCCTAGTAACTAATCCATTCTCTCTTATAAATTGATGGGTTTCTCATGGAAAAGGTTAGAAGCAAACTAGCAAGAGATTTATTGGAGAATTAGTGAAAGGTTGTATGAAGGATTGATGCTACAGCAGCTAGAAACACCAGCAAGGTTATCAAAAGTGGTTGATCTTCTTCATGCATGAGCAAGTGTGTGTGTCAGAACTAGGATCCATTGAAAGGAGGTTTGCAACATCAAGGCTCAGGTTGTAAGTCTTACTTTCTATCAATTTAATACAGTAATATGTCCCTTTCCCATAAAGCTAATGTCACTTTATTGCATAACTCCTTGATCATATGCATAGATTAATTATTGAATATATTGAATCGTCTTCACTTCGATTGGTTTGTACTGTTGTGATCTGAACGGTGCAAGAGAATTGGAGTGAAGCTGGAACAACAAAGACCCAAGGAAGCGATCACAAGGTATGTTCATGATTCCTGCCTCCTAGTCCATTCAATAGTCTAAATCTAGGGAAAGATTATTATTCTGTCCTGCTTTGTTCTAGATCCAGGTGAATCTAGGGAGATCGGTTTGTGTCTGCACTTACGGATTAATCCTAAAACACAGATAAGTGTGCGCCCTCCTCCAAGTAATAACCAACACCAAAAAATAATGAAGCTCTAAGCCTCCCTGAGCCCTCCATGGAAGGAGGTGCCCAATATTACCTCTTTCAATGCTTACATTTCCATTCTCTCTCCCTTATCCAAACTCTCTTGGTGAACATTCAAGTGAATGAACCTCCCTTTTCCCCTTGCGCCCTTCTTGAACCTCCATAAGGAAACCTAAAATATGGATGGATAGGATCATCCCAAGCCATCCCTAATCAATGGTTGAGATCTCTCCAAAATAATATCAACTCAAAACCCACTTCGGGTTAAGTTCCCTAACTTCACTTTATGTCCCCTCATTCACCCACTTAGTGAATAATTAGTCACTTTAGGCTAAAATGACTAAATTTCACTTTTGACTTAATTCTCCTAAGTAAAAGTGAAATTAGACACAAAGTACATGGCACAATGGTGCAAACATATCCCTCTTATGGTTAGAGTCCCGAAACCACAAGGGGACCACTTTCCAAGGTACCCAAATCTCAACAGTTTGAAAGGGAATGGGTAAGAATCCCTTCTGAAATATTTCATATCTTGCCGATATGCATGTGAACTTTATTGATTGTTGTGTGTCATTGATTCCCAAGCAGGGAAGGATTTAGGAAAAGAACATGAATGAAAGAGGGAGGAACCTATGAAATCCAAGGATGATTTAAGTCCTTACAAGTAATTCATGAACAAATGTATCATGAATGCATAGATCAATCATGAATAATTGAGAACACAAGTGCTCATAAGTATCACATTGGTTGAATGCATTGAGGAAATGCATATTGTGTGAAAGAAGGTATGTATTGGACTACCCATTATGGAAGGAGGACCTTCCAATATTCCAACTGAATTGTAAGAATGGTAAAGAAGGGAATTGGGTGGCCAAGAATATTGATACCCTGATTTCCAACAAACAAATAATGTTGGAATGCATTCATATGAAATTTTAATTTCATAAAATGTATGTTGATTTGAGGTCATGATCAGCTCAAAGAAGGAAATGCAATTTTTTTGCAATAATGAATGTGAACAAAGAAACCATGTGGTGAGAAGTTGGTTGAGTCCTAGTACACCATGGTAGAGTACCTAACTTGAAAAGTGATAATATGGAATCAATGCAAGGGTACATTGTGTGTGAATGTGACCATGGACATTGGTACATTGATCAAAATTCATATGATGAATTGATTGCATTTTGAAATCCTTGGTACGATTAAATGATGTATGTGTAAGGAATGATAATTCATTTTATTTTATATCATTGAATAGATAAATGTGATGTAATTTTTAGTATGCACAATTCTTAAAATGGTTCTAGGCCAATGCAAGTGTGCAATGAAAGTATAATGTGCACAAGAACTAACAATTTGTTTGGTTGTGTGGAAAAAAAAATGGAATTGTAGGAAGAAAGGGTCTTGGATATGGTAACAAAATAAGTCCATAAGGAAGACCAATGTTTGTTGGTTATGAAGAGACAAACTGTTATGAGAAGGAAAATCTCATACTTGTAAATCTAGGTCCTGTGTGGAATAGATTCAAAAATGAAACTGTGGAATTGGGAATCTATGGGTAACAATTTTAAAAAGAGTCTTGATTGGAAATTGATGATAAAAATATCATGATTATTGTATGCATGTGATACAAGTGAGATAATAGATATGTCCTGGAGGGACAAATGATGGTTGTGTAGCTCGAAAGCGTGGAAAAAGGTTATTGTTGTGACATGAGAACCCTGTGATATGTCATAATCACTATAGAGAATGTTGTGTTGTGGTAACACAATATGGAGGGACGCCTTAACAAAGAAATTCAGAGGGATGCCTCAACTGTAAGACTCGGTGAATTCTTTGAACTCTTCTTCTGCGAGAAATCCTTGGCATGCAATATGGATCACCCAAGAGACTGTATAGCAGAGAAGGGGATTATTGATCCTATAAGGTGAGAGATCGCAAGGAAGAGGAGACTTCGATAAATATTGTTATTTGTTGATTGGGATCATGAGCACAATGGTTATGTCTAGCAAAACAATGAGATGAGTAAATGTGATAACCATATGGGTGTAGATCCATTAACTGAACAATTAAGCATTGTGCTGATATGAATATTTTCTTCTTGAATTATGAACAACATTTTTTTTTTGCATGAAATTGTAATTAATATGCTAGTTGTTTGAAATTGGTGTAGGAATGTACCTAATGCTAATACTTTGGGAAAGGACTACACCAAGAAGAGGAAAACATTGTTTAAGAAACTCAAATATGGAAGCATGGCTGGTATTGTTGAGATGCAAAAAACAAAAAGGATGGTGTTACTTTGGGGGGGGGAATTGTAATACCCCTATTTCCACCAGCATGTAAATATATGTCAAATGTTGCCATGAGTCATAGATAATGTGTATAATGGTTGGACCATGATAAACAATCAAAATGATAAAATGCATTTTGATGACAATAAAAAGAAACTCCTTGTGGGTGGAGTACTTACACAAAGATACTACCATGAGAGGGAAACAGTGAGGAAATTCCCTTACCAATTTAATATTCAAGAAAAAACTAGATTTCCTATTCTTCTAGAATTTTAGTTAATGAAGGAAGTTGGTAGTTGAACTAATATCTTCCCACAATTATGAGAAAGAATGGGTGTTGTACCAGAACTACCTTACCTCATAATCATGGGAGGAAAAGTACCCATCTAGAGAATTATGGGTTGACCCACGAATTGGGGGATTTGACCCATAAAATATTTCTATAGAAGGGAAGAAAAGGAGGAAAATTGTGGGCAGAAGGAAGAGGAGACCCATGATTGGGTCTGGGGACCAAATCTGAGTGAAGATGAGTCTGTGAATATCTTTTGGTTCTTAGCAAAACAAAGAGAAGCAAAGAAACACATTTTTTGGGTGCAGGAGCCATTGGCAATTGTCTTCAGATCAGGTTGATAAACGTCGCTACGAAGTTTAGTGATTAGTTGAGAAATTATGAAGGCACTGAGAAGGGAGAGTGTTGAGGAACAATGAGGTAGTAAAAGGCCTCCCTTGTACTATGTATGATAGTTGGTGTGGATCTTTGTGACAAGAGAAATCCCTCTTGCTTCGTGGATTGAACACTTGGCTTGCTAAGATCTTGTAGGTGAAGGAGAGTAGCCTTCATTTTTTCTCATTTGTTGAGTAAACATAATTTCCCCTCATGGCGTCACACTCTGGCTAGGGGGTGGCCAACTGTAGAGATAATAGGTACAATTGTGCCTATAGTTGGGTGGAAAGTGGCACACCCTTCAACAATTTCCAACACTTTCTAGCTTTCAGATAAGTATTTTTGTGTGTAAATATATGCAAATGTTAAGTTCAGTAATATTGTAAAACTTGTTCTGAGCAATGTGAATTTCATTCTTCTGTTAAATGATAGCATGAGAAATTTTTATGTTTAGGAGAGTGGTACAGCTGAAATGTATTGTCTTGATAAGTTCTCCTGCTGACTATATTTTCATTAAATTGGTATCAATATGGTATAATATATTGGTTTCTATATCTATTCCAGCGCAATATTGTTTAACTAAGAACTCTCAACTCACTTTCAAGATAATAGGAATTCAAGTGTTAGTAGTAGGATAGTATTGTCTTCACAAAACAACTTGAAAATAGGGAAATAAAATTGTTGTTGGAAACCTGAAAATAGGTCAGAAGGCCTTGGTCACTCAAATGACCTGAGAAAATGTATTCAACACTAGAGTTAGAAAGAATTTCATACCTTTGTTTGTCCTTAGGAGAATAGGCCAAACATTGAAAAGAGGGAAAAAAAATTTAGAGTAGATATTAAGAAAAGAATGGGAAATAAATATACAATTTCCTAATTGAATAAAAAATACAAAATATCATGAATTTTATTTAGGTGGTTATAAATATTTATACCAATTTGTGTTTTGAAAAATATGAAAAATTTGACATTTTCATATGGTGAAGCTATGAAGGGCGTTACATTCTCTATAATTTAGGAAATAATCCCTTAAATTGTGGTGGGTTGTAAGTTCTGTTAAAAAATTGGAATTTACTACGAGTGGTTTCCTGTCTTAATCCAAAACTCCCCTAAATTATGGTGGGAGGTAAAACACAGTAAAAGAACAAACTTACTCTCCTACACCATGAGGATGGTGACTGTACAAATAAAATTTAATTTTTAGAGTGGAGAAATATATATATATATATATATATATATATATATATATATATATATATATATATATATAATTCAAATTGTAAATGAAATAAAACCAAAGAGATAAATCTAAATTGAAGTGGAGAAGCTCATAATTTCTCCTTCTAGGAAAAATAATAATTTAAATTAACCAGTCCCATGAATTCGGACTATGGCTAAATTCTACAACCCTGGAGTAATTTCCTCCAAATATATTTATTTTTTGTATTATTTTAAAGACCAAAATATTGTTTTCATTTCCTTTCTATTAATGTTTAATAGTATTCAACCTCCACCAGGCGATCGGCGTTGGGAGATGGAAAGGAATGCGCACTTGATAAAAAATTTACCCGGGTTGATATAACATAATGTTATTTAACCCCCCATCGGGTCATTAGGCATCGGAGGGTTGAGAAGAAAGGTCAAAGAATGTGTGTGCTAAGCGTTTCACCTAGGTCGACATAACCAGTAAATAATATTATTTAATTTTCCCCACTGGAGTACCATGTACTAGGAGAGGGTATGGTAGAAGGTGCATGCTTTACGTAATAGCTGAGGGTGGATAGGGCCAACATTTTTTCCTTTTTAACACACACACACACATTATCACATGGGATCATCACCAAGATGTTGGGTACCAAGGGTTCAAAACTTGAATGTGCATGTAAGAAATGAAATACCTGGGGCTAGTGAAAACTTATATTAAAATGATAATATTAAC
This sequence comes from Picea engelmannii, assembly GCA_009831015.1. Taxonomy (NCBI): domain Eukaryota; kingdom Viridiplantae; phylum Streptophyta; class Pinopsida; order Pinales; family Pinaceae; genus Picea; species Picea engelmannii. Next base: position 666,968 of record ML781906.1, on the reverse strand, counting down.
TTCGTTGAGGTGTCGGGTACTAGAAGCTAGAAAAGGAAAGTGAAAAGGACAAGTTTTATGTCCAGGGGTCGATAAGTTACATCATTAAATAAGAATAACAGAACTGGGTGCTTTATGATGTATTTAATTATATTATAATATTAATATTTAATTAACACTAAACCATTTTGAGATGTTGGATTCCCAAGGTAAAAACAGATAGTTTATCATCGATAATTACAAGGCCGATATATTAGGCTATGTAAAAATATAATTACGAGGGATATTTAATTAATAATGAATTAATTAACGTTAATGTGGATTAAATAAATAAAATCCTAAGGCGTGGGATTTTAACGTCATATTGATTAATTAACCTTGTCAAGTTATTAAGCATGGAGGGTGCCAATCCACATGTGCCACGCATCAATCCAGGTGTGAGTCTAGACTGGGGCACATGTTCAAGGTGACAACTAGACCACCAACATATAACTTATTGAGAGTTTGTGTTGGGGAGCCGTCGGAATGGTTCGATACATGGTAGCCTGATATCGACATATCGGGTATCGACAAAAGGTGAGTTAGTGATGTGGTGGTGTCATAAGGGGTCGATACCTAGTCATCCGATATCGACATGTTAGGTGTCAGACGAGTGCAAGTCTGATGGCATGAGTGCGGAGGGGTCGAGGGTTGATAGGCTTATGGATTTGATGAGTAAAACTACCACATGGGGTTGTGTCATTGGTTACGTTAACAACCACATATGTGCCAGTTGAATTCATGTTGATGCCACAGGGGTGCCACATGGGTGCCACATGGGTGCCACATGGGCATGAGAGGGTTTTGGAAATAAATCCTGAAACTTTAGGAAATCATAACTAGTGATCTAAAGCTTGGATTTGAGCATGGTTACAGCCGTTGGAAATATCTTAATGAACAGAAGACAAAGGAAGCCTTTAATTGGGGATTAATCCTAAGGAAAAGAAGTGAAAAAATTGATACCCCATCCCTTAGAAAGTATTTAGTGGGTTGGGTATCTTACATTTTTAGTTTGCGATTCTTTCATATATGCTTCAGAGAATACTAATTTTTTTATCATTCCGTTATTTTTTCATTGAACTAACAAGTAGTTATCAATATAACTACCTCTCTGCAAGGTGTGTATGTTGATATTCTTGTAGATTGTAGAGGAACTATTGGAAAAAGAGTGTGGAAAATCCTACAATCGGGAACAACGACAACGGTAGGACTCCTGGTGAGTTAACCCTTCTCCTCTTCTCAATAGTTAGTTATTTTCTTTGAACTCGGTTATAATATCTTTGCTATTTATTCTTTATGGAATTCTCTCCTTGTATGCTCATTGGTATCTTGTAGTAAGCCCACTACTGTAGAGGATTTTTCTCCGAAAGAAATTAATCCACCCTAGCCAAGCACTCAAACAAAAATAAAAATCATATTTTCATTAAGGATGCCAAGAGTTTAGCCAAGTTGACCATCATTTCAATAGAAAATTAAGAGGATCATATTGAAGAGGAACTAAGAATAAAGAGAATATTGAAGAGGTTTCCAAAGTCTTCTTGACATGAATTCAAAGAACCATAGACAAGATTGCTAGGATCCTAAAGAATAAAATCATTGGAGAAACATTCAAACCCCTATCCACAATTAGGAACTCCCTAAAATCTATTAAAGACCTAATTGATCTCATAAATAATAAAAAAGTGTCTACATGATTCCATGGTCATATGGAAAACATGTGGGTGAAAATAGTTGCTCTATCAATATTAAAATCTAGGAGCATGCTACATATATTAAACGCAACTATGTTTATTCATCCATCCCAATAAAGCACTCAAACAAAACTAAACATCATATTTGGATTGAGGAAGTGAATATTTTTCCAAACTTAACCATACTTCATTAGAAAATTTACAAAAAATATCAAGATTTTTAATAACCTTAATAGAGACGATGGTTGGAAGATTAAAAAAAATGGACCCTAACTTTATCCACCACATAATTTATCAACATCATTTAATTCCCCTCCCCCCCACACACACACACATATATATATATACTCACTCTCATTTCCCATATTTCTTTGTCTTTCTTCTTTATTTTTTGTTTTCATTATAATTTCCATTTTTTAAATGTATATGTTTCATCTTTTCTTATAGTTCTTTTTATTTTTCTTTAATCTTTATCATAAACAATTATATGATAATATAATAAAAAACATAACTAATAATATGAATTACTACATATGGAAATAATAATATCTAATACATCAAAAATGATATATGATAATATAATAAAAAACATAACTAATAATATGAATTATTACCATATGAAAATAATAATATCTAGTACATCAAAAATTATATGGGATATTAATTAGACAATATAATAAATATTAAAATAATATATCATAAATATTAATTAGATTATTGGCATGTTTATAGGCAGAGTGTGTGTGTCATTGATAGTAAGAATAGCATCGATGTTGGCAGTGTTTCAGGCAGAGTGTGCATGTCAAGAACATCAGCGAAGACGCATAAGAGAAAGACCAAGAAGCTCAGGAGGAGAAGTGAACAGTATGAAGAGACGAGAAATATCAGAAGAGATAACACTTTCAAGAAGCGTAGACGAGATCCAAGTCATTAGGACTCGCAGAAGGATCAAAGGTCGAGGCCTTTGACACTTATAAATTTTTCCAAGTCGAGAGGATGCATAAGCTCAAAAGGATGAGAGACAATGGTCATTGGATCACCAATCCCAAATACCCGATGGCAGTCAGATCAGAGTCCAGACAAGAGGAGTGTGCAGAGGAGGATATTAGACCTCATCCGTCAGATCAGATCGCGATGAGATCTGAACCGTTGGATCCAGAGGACAATGGCGAGAGATCAGCATTTCGCTAAATCATGAGCTAGAGAAGTCAAAGGTGAGAGTAGTAGGAAATCGCGAAATGATCTAAGTCGTTAGATCCAGAGGACATGTGGCGAGAGATCATCATTTCGCTGACTCACGAGCTAGAGAAGTCAAAGGTGAGAGTTGTAGGAACTTGCGATATGCGAAGTCGTGAAATGATCTGAGTCGTCGGATCACTGAGGATATGGACCGTTGATATGATATGAAGTCTAAGTCCATGATATTGATCACATTCGTCGATCAAAGGGAGAGATCTTGATTTTTGATCTGATATGAATCATTTTGGAGTTTCGCGAGTTGGGAGTTTCGAAGGCAACTCATAGCAGGAGTTCGTGATATGCAAAATCACAACGCACCCCTCTTGCTTGGCCCCTGGTCATAGCTAGTGGTCACATCAGCGGAAGAGAAGGGAAGGAGATAGCATTGCTAGGATCCACCTTAGAGTTTCGCAAGTTGAGAGATTCGAGGCAACTCAAAGCAGGAAATCACGATTTGATTGCAGTCGTCGATCAAAGGGAAAGATCTAGACCGTTAATGCAATATGGAGTATTTTGGATTTTGTGAGTTTGGAGATTTAAGGAAACTCGTTGTAGAAGATCACGAAATGAGAAATCACAAAGCACCCTAGTGCATGGCCCCAGGTCACAGCTAGAGGTCACATGAAGGAAGGGGCTTAGAAGCCAAAGAAGCCATAGTTGACTGGTTGTAACTGCCAGAACGCAGTGATAAAATCGGCCAGAGAACTCGAGGAGATGCAGGGTGACTGCTAGAGGAGCTGAAGAATCTTGAGGTAACTGCCAGTGGAATGAATATTGATCATAGAGACAATTGACAAATGGAAAAGTGTCGAACACTGTAACTGCAACAGAGAGGATACGCTCGAATGTGACAGAGAAGGTGAAGTGTCGCACTCAGAAAAGGAAGAGAATATCAGGATAAGCCTACTGATGATGAATTCATGAAGCTAATGGACAGAGGATATGAAGAGTTTGTATGATGATCAAGTAGATGACTCAACATGATAAAGAAAGGGACAATAGAGAAGTGATTGAATTCTGCTAGTGAGCCATACAGTCATAAGGAAGAGAGGTAGTGAACACCATGTAGGGAAGAACAATTTTGAAGTGAAGAAAATGCAGAGGAATTGCACAGAGGATGTAGTCGATGCATAGAGAATATAAAAATGCAGAACAGAGAAGAGATGTGGGTTGTTGTTGAGAGTGTTTCATGCGAGTAGAAGCATGTTGTGTGCAGAAGATGAAGCGCACAGAAAAGGCATGGTGCATAGAAAGGAAAGAAGACACAGAGAATAAAGCACAAAAGAAGAAAGGAACAGAGATGCATACCTGAGAGAAGAACAAAAAGCGCAGCAGACGCGAGGAGAGAGACATTGATGCAAGCAGAGCAGAGTAGTGTAGCAGAACAATGATGAGACTGGTAAGCCATAGATAAATGATGTATCACTGTGATAAATTCAAGAAAGAAAAGATTGATATTCCAGGGTGGTAGCAAGGCGCTAGGGATGACTATTGTCCTTAGAGTTTCAAGTGGGTTCTTGAACATAGGGAGTTGTAGCTTCCATCTAGTTGCAGCCAGAAAAACCAGGGTGGCAGGGTGGTGCAAGGGAGAACAATTGTTCTATGTTATACATGTTGGTGCATGTGTAACTGGAAGTTGGTGCTTCCATCCAGTTGGTGCTGGAACACTTAGGGAGTTTGTGCTTCCTTCTAGTGTGTGCTATAGAAAGTAGAGAATTGGTGCTCTCAGCAAGTTGCATCTTGCAAAACAAAGGTGGTAACCTCACAATGAGTTGGTGCTCATAAGAATGATAATGTACAGAAAATAAAGCTTACTTATCATATCAAGAAGAAGAGGTTTTTCCCTTTATGGGTTTCCTCAAAAAATATCTGTCTCTATATATTTCATGTGTGTGATTGATGTTGAATATTCTATTGCTTACATCTCTGCACTATTTTGATCGTCATTGAGTGTGTTGTAAAGAGTTTAAAATAGG
>ML781906.1:643293-655131 GCA_009831015.1 Picea engelmannii | reverse complement strand
TGACCTTTTGGGGCTTCTAGATGACATATGAGGGTCCTCCAACTTCGTAAGGCCATAACTCTCAAACCATGAGGAGTTATGTGACATTCCACATACCAACAGAAATGGAATGACATGTAATATCCATCTAGAATAGAATTCATTTCAAATATATCAAAAATCATACCGTTATCCATCAAACAGTCTTGGGTCCATTACCCAAACCTGGGTTCTCCAACTTCACATGGTCATAACTCTCTAACCGTGAGGAGTTATGTGACGTTCTACATACCACCGGAAATGGAATGAAAAGAAATATCCATCTAGGATAGTTTCCCTGAAAAATTCATTGTCCTTCATCTCATTATTCCACAATTAAAGATGGATTCTCTTACTCTGCAAAACGTCTTCCCGTGAGGGCTTTCACCATAAGGGGACCACTTTGGAGTTCATCCATATTTAATTCTTATAAACCATGACAAAACAATAATGAGTCATATTTACATAAAAAAATATTGGGTCCATTACCCAAACCTTTGTGCTATGGGGATTTCTTCAAGGGTTGACATCAATGACAACCAACCTTAATCAACAGGTTGAATATCTGATACCTCCGAAAAATATTGCAACAACTCAAGGGGAGCATGTTTACTTTGAAATTGATGTCAAAGGGGGAGAAAAGGTGTGGATGCTACAGTTGGAGGTATAATATGAATAGTTCATTCGTTCAGGGTTGCCATCAATGCCAAAGGGGGATATTGTTGGCATGTTTACAGGCAGAGTGTGTTTGTCATTGATGGCAAGAACAACAACGATGTTGGCAGTTTTTCAGGCAGAGTGTGCATGGCAAGAACAACAATGAAGACGTAGAAGAGCAAGCTCGAGAACCTCAGGAGGAGAAGCAAATAGTATGCAAAGACGAGAACACTCAGAAGAGATAATAGTTTCCATAAGCACAGACGAGGTCCAAGTCATCAGGACTCGCAAAAAGGATCAAAGGTCGAAGCCTTTGACACTTAGAAATTCTTCCAAGTCGGTAGGATGCGTAAGCTCAAAAGGATGAGAGACAGTGGTTGTTAGATCACCAATCCTGAATACCAGATGGTTGTCAGATCAGAGTCCTGACAGGAGGAGCGTGCAGAGGATGAGATTAGACCTCAGCCATCATATCAGATCGTGATGAGATATGAACTGTTGGATCCATAGGACACGTGGTGAGAGATCAACATTTCGCTGACTCGCGAGATGGAGAAGTCAAAGGTGAGAGTAGTAGGAACTCGCGATATGCAAAATCGTGAAATGATCTGAGTTGTTGGATCTAAAGGACATGTGGTGAGAGATCAACATTTCACTGACTCACGATCTGGAGAAGTCAAAGGTGAGAGTTGTAGGAACTCGCAATATGTGAAGTCGCGAAATGATCTAAGTCGTCGAATCAACGAGGAAATGGATCGTTGATCTGATATGAATTATGACTCCACGATATTGATTGCAATTGTCGATCATAGGGAGAGATCTTGACTGTTGATCTAATATGAAGCATTTCGGAGTTTCGCGAGTTTAAAAGGCAACTCATAGCAAGAGTTCGTGATATGGGAAATCGCAGAACAGTGATGAGACTAGTAATCCATAGATAAATGTTGTATCACTGTGATAAATTCAAGAAAGCAAAGATTGGATTCCAGGGTGGTAGGGAGGCGCTAGGGAGGATTGTTGTCCTCAGAGTTTCAAGTGGGTTCTTGAACACGGGGATTTGTAGCTTCCATCTGGTTGCAGCTAGAAAAACCAAGGTGGCAGGGTGGTACAAGGGAGAACAATTGTTATTTGTTATACAGGTTGGTGCCTGTGTGACTGGAAGTTGGTGCTTCCATCCAGTTGATGCTAGAACACTTAGGGAGTTGGTGCTTCCTTCTAGTGGATGATAGAGAAACCAGGGAGTTGGTGCTTCCTTCTAGTGGGTGCTAGAGAAACCAGAGAATTGGTTTTCTCAGCTAGTTGCAGCTTGTAAAATAGAGGTGGTAGCCTCACAATGAGTTGGTGCTCATAAGAATAATAATGTACAGAAAATAAATCTTACTTTTCATATCAAGAAGAAGAGGTTTTTCCCTTTATGGATTTCCTCTAGAAATATATGTCTCTGTATATTTCATGTGTGTGATTGATGTTGAATATTCTATTTCTTACATCTCTGCATTATTGTGATCATCATCGAGTGTGTTGTAAATAGTTTAAAATAAACATAATTGTTTAAGCACGGTAAAATGGATTCACTCCCTCTCAGTTGTCCAACATAGATAATATAATAAATATTAAAATAATAATAAATAAATATGATATTAATAACATCTTATATAAATTATAATAATATAAGATATATAACTTATTATAATAAGTAGTATATTATTTATAAAACATGACCTTTAGAATGTACATTTATATTAATATAATATAAATAGTTTAAAATAAACATAATTGTTTAAGCACGGTAAAATGGATTCACTCCCTCTCAGTTGTCCAACATAGATAATATAATAAATATTAAAATAATAATAAATAAATATGATATTAATAACATCTTATATAAATTATAATAATATAAGATATATAACTTATTATAATAAGTAGTATATTATTTATAAAACATGACCTTTAGAATGTACATTTATATTCACTAATACCAAATATTGTAATATATTATCCAACCATAATATACGATTTATTTTAAAGTAAATGTAAGATGATCTTTCTACTAATTTTGAAGGGTAAGTTTATAATTCTTTTTAGTTCCTATTAATTCACATTATGGGTTGGATTTATTGACAAAATCATTTTTGATGATGAACTTAAGTAATTTGTTTTAAAATGTTGAATATAAGAGTAAGGTTATACTTTTTTTTTTAGTTCTTATTAATTTATATTATGGATTGAATTTATTTTCAAAATTAAGTAATTTGTTTTAGAATGTTGAATATAAGAGTAAGGTTATAATTATTTTCAGTTCTTATTAATTTATATTATGGATTGGATTTATTTTCAAAATTCATATTATAGATTAGACTTATTTTCAAAATTCATATTATAGATTGGATTTATTTTCAAAATCATTTTTGGTGGAGGTGAGGAATAATAGAGGAAATATAGAATTTTAGTAATTTGATCTAAAATATTGAATACAACAAAAATGGATACTATAATTTTGAAAATTCCTTCAAACACTTATTAGTCCCTTCCAAAGGCAATCTAGGGACTCTAGCGTTCGATATGGTGTTGACCATCAATTAGTTTATGTTTGACTTCATGTGTTTTTCATGTTTTCCAAACTTGGACATAGGAGAAAAGAAATGTTTATATTTTTATAATATTTAAATTGATTTTATTGAAACATGATTGGCTTCCAAGATGGATGTCTTATTGCCCATCTTTGATGTTGGGATTTTGAGTATATGATAACTTTATTGAATATATAAATTTTCAGAATGTTACACATCCCGAGTTTTCAATATACTATGATATAGTACAAGTTACATAACCTAAGTTTCAATAGATTATAACTTCATTGCGATGAAATTCATTGATTATTTATAACTTCTTTAAATAGTTTCTGAATGACTTTAATGGTGATGCATTATATCCGCTGGAAAACCAATCTGTGACTATGCTTATGTGATGATTTTTGGCAACATTCAACTCCTTTTCTCCACCGCCACTCCACCCCTACTGTGCTTGTATAAAATACATCTACATCACAGTTCTTGTATAAAATACATACATCACAAGATGAAGCTCTTTTTCTCCAATATCATTGTGCTTGTATAAAATACATCACAGGAGCATTGGAAATCGTTGAAAATCCTAGATCAACTGGAAGCTAGAACTTGTTGACGTTCAAAATCATGGAAAAGATATGAACAATACATAACGAAACATTGTGCTTGTATACAATAAATCACAAGTCCGTTGGAAATCGTTGAAAATCCTGGATCAACTGGAAGCTGGAAGTTGTTGATGTTGAAAATCATGGAAAAGAGTTGAAAAATACATCACAAGGGCATTGGAAATCATTGAAAATCATGGAGCACCTAGAAGATGGAAGTTGTTGACATTGAAAATCATGGACAAGAGTTAGAAATCTTGGAAAAGAGTTGGAGTTAAGGTAACTTACTTCCTCTACAATAATTACATTATTTCATGCTTTCTGTAGAATTGAACATGGATATGGTGCAAAAGTTTCCAACATTAACCTTTTATTTACAACATCACCCATTTCTTCGTAGGCACTTCTAACTAAAAGGACCAGTACAGTTATGTCCAAAATTCACATAAGTTTAATGAATATCAATGAAATTGCTAGAGTTTCCATTTTCCATGAAAATTTCTTGAAAAAGAGTAAAGATAAGTAGATCTAAAAATATAATTTATCATTTTATTTTGAGATAGATAGTGGATACGAATTTGCCCCACGCTCATGGGATTTGAAGGTATTTGTAATAAAGGTAGAGTATGGATAGAAGCACGCAGAGGATAACCAATGGGATAAAATGGGCGAATAAAATGTGGATAAGAACAGGATCACCACCAACCAAGGAACACATATATTATGAACACTAGAAGCAAGAATGGCGAAGCTAATGGGATTTTGAAGCTATTTTTTCGGCTATGGTAAGCCCCGGTTCAATTTTTGTGATTGTGTCCAATACTTGAGGTTGTTGTGGGGTTGTTTTGGGGATATCTAGAGATAGTGTCATGGGGATATTTGGAGATAGTGATGGATTGAGGCACCAAATTTTAGTGGGCTTTTCATTGCACTCCAAATCCATTCTAAGATGGAACACTAACAGACAAAAATTTAGTTAGTTGAATTGTGGTCCAGCATTAAAAAAATAGAAATTTTGAATTGTGGTCGACTTAAATAAATAGAAATTATATATAATAGTGTTCAACAACCAATGGAATGAGCCTTTACATAGAGGGGCACAGATAATAAAAAAATAGTATTTTTATTGTTTAGCATATGGAATGATGATTTGGACAGTGCTTTAAAGTTTATATTAATCGATGCAGTGAGCATAAAAGAGAGAAAAGATGCAACAATCTAAAGCTATAATTGGGAATTTCTAGGGGTGGTTTAAGCCCTATGTTCAACAGTCAAAATAAAAATCATATTTCAATTTCCCATTAATGTAAAAAACATAATTGTACACCTTTATTTGCCCAACCAATGTGAAATCCAATCACAATGGCTGCCAAAATGTATCTTGAAACTTTGAAAATTTTATAATGCACTACTCTACAAATATGTCTACAACTTAGATGAGAAATAATGCAAACCAAAATGATGAGAAATAATGCAAACCAAAATGATGAAACAATTAATAATGGCAGAGAAACAATCATACATGAATGCGGGAGAGTAATGGTATTTGGATTTCAAAGGAAGCCCGAAAATTGAAATGGTTTGTTTGTTAAATCCAAGCCAAAGACGAATACAACACAAAGCATGTGTGCCATAAATTCCTGGTTGTTGCATCAATGGTTGAGGAGGTCAGTATATGAATGAATCATTGGTTGAGGAGGTTGTTCTGAAAATGATTCCCTTCTCAATAACGTAATTTCTCGAATGACTCCCTAGTTGACGAGGCCAAACCTCTAAGATTTAGGTATGTGCTTCCCACTCGAAGAAGTCGTGAAAATTCTCCGATGAGGGAGGGAAGGGCTCATTCTTATTACAAAGCAACAAGACACAAGGATGACCAAAGAACTAACACACTGGAAAAGACCGATGGATAATAACGTTAACTGGCCCCAACTAGGGAATGGAATGTTTTGAACCAATCGACAGTTAAGTGTGATATTGATTCTGATCTTTATTATGACTACTAAGGAAATGATATTCATGGCCATCCTCCACCATTGGTGCCTTTGAAATAACACGTATCATTTACAAAAAAAATTGAAAGACTTGGCTTCCCACTAAGCAGTATTAGCGTGTTAGATTTCATATGCACCAAGCAAACACATCCCTAACACTAATGATAAGTGAGAAACGTGGACGACATTCCTCCGTATATGCACCATGTGAACGCTTCCCTCACACTTGTTTATATTTGTGTCCAACCTCGTAAAGCAGCTTCTGGATGTCTTGTGCTTCTACTAGACAAGGTCATACTCTATCCTTCAAATCCAGAATTCAAGTATTTTTTTTTATGTTATGTAACTAAAAACATATTTCCATACTTAGCGGCTCTCAACACAATAAATGAATTTATTAAATAACAGTTTGCAGTAGAGGAGTAGAGTTTGGTGTATTATATATAGGAAAGTTGTAAATGAGGCCAAACACCCTCCCTTTCTTTTATAATCCTTAATCTCCTCCCATGGACCCTGTAAGACAGACTGCACTGATTTTGGCTTTTTGAACACACTAATATAATCCTTAATCTTCATTCGACCTCGTAATGAAGGCCATTTTAATTGTGTAAATGTGATTTAAATTCTAAGTAACTTGTAATTTACATCTTTAAATAAAAATATGTTTGCTTAAATGAATTATTGGGAAGTGTGAGTGTGTTGGTGGCATTTTAATTGTGTAAATGTGATTTTAATTCTAAGTAACTTGTCATTTACATCTTTAAATAAAAATATGTTTGCTTAAATGAATTATTGGGAAGTGTGAGTGTGTTGGTGGTATTTAAAGAGGGTGAACGACACTCAATATATGGAAAATAGTATTGAAATCACATTATAGCTCCATTCATGGAAGATGGCAGAGAGTTTTGCAGTTCATAGTATTTTTCAGTAGGATCGTGGTAGGTGGGAAGGTTGGTTGTTGTTAATGTGGAAAGGAAACCACTGATGTTAACGTGTGTGCAGGAAGGTGTCTGCTACCATCCACACTTGCATTGCATTTCAATAGTTTATTGCATTTCACTAAACAAACTACTAGTGAGTAAATTGGCAAATGTGTTGGCTTATTAATTAATCAATCAATACCAGTGCTTTGATTCAACGGAATGATATTTAACATAAGATTTCCATTAGCTAGGTTTTCTTATTCTCCTTGCAGTTATAAGACGTAGAGGCATTAGCAATGAACCAATGTATTTTTTTATCACAGAGGTACCTTGTTGCTCCTAAGCATATTCATTACTTTCTCTTCTTAAATTGAACATCCAATCATATTTCAACAAAGTAGAAGCCCACATGACATAATCAAGGAAGGCGCACGAGATTATGGAACCATTGAGTCTTTATCTATCACTATAAATTTTAGTCCAACTGGACAATTTGTTGGCCTTTATTATCTGATGAATTAACGTCGAAGAAATATATCGGGAGGCTCTATCAATCAGCTAGCCTGTAAATGGTTGAGAATGAAGATTGGCTTATTATGGACTCTACCTCTTCACTTATGAATATTTATTTTGATCTCCCAACTAGTCCAAACACACACATCGACAAACAGGTATTAATTTCAAAGGAGGAATAACTCCTAATTTGGGACTTTTCCGTTTAGTATCGCATTCTATGGCCAATAAACATTACTAAAATGTTGTGCTAGTCTTGTTTTCTGGTGATGTGTATTAAGAAAGGGTAATAGAGCTCCATAAACATCTGGCTCCTTGTTACACTAGTAATGCTCAACTTTAGGGCTTCTTATTGAATTGTTGAACAGTTTCTTTGCAATTTCTCTTTCTAATTTATCCATTGGAAATGTACATTAGGGTTTCTCATTGATACCTCAATTTGTTTTCTAGTCTACCCTTGAAGTGTACGATGTGTGAACATCCTCATATTGTGAAATAAAAACCACTCTACTATTAAATGTCTGCATACAATTTTTTTCTTTGAGAACTATATAGCAAGCATTAGGGAAAACACAAATGTTGAAACATTACCAAAATTTTTCACTATTCTAAGAACGGATTGTATCCTTGAACCCTAACTTTAACACCACGACACATCAGATCTAGGAGTTTTAAAATGACAGGAAATTGTTGAAAGCTTAGTGGTTAAGCTAGTTTATGGAAATCAGGACAGTGAAATAATAAATGATTTTGTTGTGTAAAAATAAATGCATCCGCTCTATCCCTGGTATACATGGATGAAAATTAGCAGGCATAACATGAAGGAATAAAATAGGGCATTATGTTGCCTCATATTTCTTCCCCTCATAAATTGAATAATTTAAGGCATAATGCATTTGAAAACCGGAACGCCTGACTACGACCTTTCAATGCCTTACAGGGTAGCGGGTACACCCCTGACGGAGTGAAAAGGAGCATCATTTCTAAGGATTCTCATGTGTTGATTTCTCTAAATATCCTTCATGATCTCTTTCCGTAAGAAGCCATGCCAGAAAATTTTCACGGTCTGAATATCTTTTCTCAGACGTAAATATACTTTGACAAGTGTTATACATGTGGAGGAATTTTAGATTGTCATTTTATAAATTTTGACACATCTATATGCAGTTCTTAGCAGCCACATGTAGGTAGGCCAATACCATCATTATTGTGATTTATGTTCCCAATGCCTAACCATTATTACATGTTATAACATCATTATGGTGATTCTCTTGATCGCCACTTGTTGTACATAAAACTACATAAAATTGACTTTGTGAGAAAGTTGCCCTCTCCCAATTGATAAAAAAACTCTCTTATTTTTCAATCCAAAAAATGCATTTTTGTGACCAATCTCTTATGAAAATAAAGCTAATCCCAGTTTTTTTAAATGATTATTAGTTAATACAAAAGAAAATAATTCATTTAAAAAAAACTATTATTCATACAAAACAAAATAATTCATTTAAAAAAACTATTATTCATACAAAAGAAAATAATTCATTTAAAAAACCTATTATTCATACAAAAGAAAATAATGTCTTTAAAAATAATATTAGTAATACAAAATAACATGGTATTTATAATTTATTTGCTTATTAGAATTAATTAGTCATGTAGATCGGTTTGGGTATAGACTATATTTTACCCCATATATTATTTTATGATATAATATATCACCATGTATATATTCATAGTATATATAAACATAATTCTCTTTCTCTCTCTATCTCTCTCTATATATATATAATTCGTTCTTAATATATTTAATGATTGTATGAAGCCCTATAGTCCCCTATTATGGTAGTCCTCCATTGCAAACTAATATCAATGGTATGAACTAAACCATGTTGTTTTGAATTTGCAAAAGTCACTGAATTAATGATGGGCATGTTCATTGTTGATTATTTTCCCAACTAAAATATAAAACAATGAATACATACAAAACTGCCAACTTTGTGATTGTTTAGCCACTGATAATTGTTGTCATTGTTGTCTACTGAGTGGTCCATTTCCATATATTGTAATTTCTTTCTGTCTTGATATACATTACCAAGTCTCTACATCTTGGACGCACCCATTTCCGTCTCTTTTTTCCCCACCCTCAGCTTGTTGGATCCATCCCATTCTATAAATAGCTTGGATGCCCTTAAGTTTATGCAACAGTTCTAGCACTGAGATTTACTTCACCTACAACAACAGTTTTGGCATTAAAATTTACAACAATAATTCTAGCATTAAAATTCAAATCAATATTCTCAAAGATTTTCAACAAAGATATAGCCATTGCAATGGCACTTATTTAATTATGTGACCAAAGCATAGCAATAAGAAACACTCCTTGTGAACACATTTGATATGTTATGGTTGACCACATGTATCTCCAAGTATAAGTTGAATATACAATGCTATTCAGATGTCACCACACGTATCTCCATTTTAATGCATTCACTAGAACCTTCTCCATTTTGAATCTATTTACTAAAACCTAAAACTTGGAGACATGTGCGGAGACCTACAAGGAGGCCATTCTCCATTTCTTTTACATCTTCGTAGAGACATTCATGGAGATCTCTGTGGAAGCCATTATCTATTTGTCTTGGCCAAGGTAGGGTACTCAATTTGTATTATGTAATTATTTAATTATGAAATAATGCATTATTCTAGGAGTTCACTATGATTCCTCTTTAAAGAATTTGATATCTTTGGCAATTTGTATTATGTAATTATTTAATTATGAAATAATGCATTATTCTAGGAGTTCACTATGATTCCTCTTTAAAGAATTTGATATCTTTGGCAATTTGAGTGAAATGGCATCTAAGACTAATATGTTTAGATTCATTGTAGTTTTATTTTTGGGATTAATAAATGAATTATTCAATCAATTTGGTGACGGATTTTGTGGTTTTGTATGTACATGAGGTGAAGGTAGGTGGTTGTTTCTGCTAACTTTTTACGTAAGTCTAAAGTCATTTTAAGTTTAGCCATGATAAGTTCATAACACAAAAATATGTATATTTCTCTTTTTGAAATACAAATTAAGTTTAGCAATGATAAGTTCATAACACAGAAATATGTATATTTCTCTTTTTGAAATACAAAGATTTATTTTTACTTGAAAAAATAATTTATTCAATCAATTATTTATTTTTAGTGTTAATTAATAAATTATTCTTGTTTCATTAGTTTAGATTTTTCCAACTCTAACTAACCATTGAACCAACAAACTAATAGTTAGCAAGAAATGATCATTGTTATCCAAAACATAAGATGAATTTATTTTTCTATCTAGCTTATAATTTACCAATGTATGGCTATAATCATGAAAGATTTGAGCTAAGTTCTGAATAAGTCATAGTAGTGAAGAATCATTAGAAATCTTGGTTATGTGAATGGAAATACTTCATAGATGATTTTAGGGGTTAAATTTCGCTACTGGTCTAATTTTCCATGGTTTTTTCCAAAAAAATATTCGCCTAATTCCATTTTTACTAAAAGCGATTCGCCCAAATTCCATAGAATAAAATTATTTTATCTTAAAAATTGCCAAACATTTATAGAAACTATATAAAATCCTTCAAAATTTGATTATTTTTACAAATCTATTGCCAAACATTTTATATTTTGCATATTAAAGAATAGTAAAATTAGCCCATGTTTCTACATTTTAATCTAAATTTCAATCCTTAAAATCATCCATATACTTCATTATAATTTTTTATGTTATCTTTCAAATAAATTCAAAATTTATATTATCTTTTGAATGAATTCAAAGTTTATTTGGGTTTTAAGCATTTAAATGTTTTTTTTTTTAACAAGAACGGTTATGTTTCATTAGGCGGCGTTCTGACAAGCCAGAACCAGAAAGTTACATATCTAAAGAAGGTTGGTGACCTCTAACAGTGTTGCCAACCTTCTTGTAAATGTCTGGGGAAACCCATCCCATCTGCTTCTGGAGCTAATTCGAAAAAATGACAAAAATTGCTTACATGAGTAAATTCTCACAAACTGTGAGCACAAAAGGAGACAGAAGCAAACCATTAACCGGAGGGGGGTGGAATTTTCCTCTTAAAGAAGGGATCCAGCATTTTCTGAGAGCCTGAAGAGATGTTGGAGGCCGCCTCCTTTTCTCTGCGCGCTTTGTTGGACTTTCGTCCTCGAGTAAGAGGTGGAGACGGTACTGAAATATCTTCAGAATCAGAGGCTTCCACAGAATTGCTAGATGGGACTGAAACAGTCAACCCTGCCGAGGCAGAGGGAACCGGACTTGAGGCCCGCAATTCTCTCGCTGCTACTGGGCCTGGGGGGGTGCAGTCTGGAGGGCTTTCGTCTGCCGAGGCCCGAACTTTTCTTGCTGCTACTGACTCTGTAGGGGTGGAATCCGGAGGGCTTTCGTCTACCGGAGGATTTCCCTTAACTGCTGTTGTTTCTGGATCTTGGGCTTCGTCTTCCTTCAACGCATCAAAGTTGTTTTTATTTTCTAGAGTTGCCTCTGCTGAGTGAGTGGCCTTCT
>ML781906.1:608469-628681 GCA_009831015.1 Picea engelmannii | reverse complement strand
GTGCTTCAAATGTATGTAATCATTGAATTTTTCTATTAGGTACAAATAATTAATTTAACATTAAATATTAATTTTCAAATATTCTCTTACAGAAAAGAAAAGAAAATGGAACTCATTCTGCACATAAAACTGGATGACAAGGAAGAAAATGGTTGTAGCAAAGTTGGTGAGTAATTGTTATTTCCTTATAACAACTTAAGTTTTTTTTTTGTATATTTTAAGATGTTTTACAATAGTCGTCCTTGAATGTCTTCAAATAGGTGCTAACATACAAAGAAGAGCCATCAAAAAAATTGATTGACATTGGGTTAATTAAAGGTTGCGATTATATGTTGGCATATAAAAAATTAATTGTGGAATTTGTAAGTATAATCTATGTTGTTTTACTTTTATCATTTTATAATTAATGAAACAAAAATAATAATTTATATTAAATTTATGATTTATTATGGGGTATAAAAATTTTAGGAAACAAAGTATGGAACTGAGAATGATATTTGATTTTGAACATATGTGTATGATTCATGAGTCAATTCTTGCTTTGCAAGTATGTCATTTTTCAATTTACACTCATGTATATTATTTATTTCAATTTTCATTATTCTCACCAATGTAGATAGACTCATTACAATTTATTTTTATGTTTGTATATGGAACTTGAAGAAGAACAAAACAATCTAGACAATCAACCAAACATTCAACAAAATAACCGAAGGCATGGAAGTAGCTCGAGCACTAACAACATTTCCAATGAAGAATGATGACCAATACATTTGGATATCAATGCAAGTTGCAATTGTATTTTTTTGAAATAATTGTCTGTGAAAATCATAGATTTTTGTTTAATGTAATGGACATAGTGTCCCAATTGAAAGACAAGGGATTACCGATAAGTGTCCCATTTTGTATGAAAAAGACCCTCTTATTCATATAATAAAATATGTTTTAATTTATTCTATTGCGTTGTCCAATGTCGTTGTGAAATGTTACATCATTGATTAAATATATGGATGACTAAATATTATAACGAAGAGATGAAAAATATGTTCATATGACAAATCAATACAAACAATGTCATATCCAAATTCACTAATCAAAATATAATATATATGTAATTTTTTTTTTAAATAATGGAATTAAAAATTAACAAAAATGCACTATCACAGGTCGATGTTTCTCGGTGTATTTTAATTATTAATCTCATCAACGCGTTTAATATTAAAACTCACTAGTGCATTTCATATGAAATGCGCGCCAGTGCTTTTATGTAATCGATTACCACTGGTTTCAATATTTATTTAATACCACAACATTATATTAAAAAAATGGCCTTCGGTACATTAATATTATACGAAGCACCGATGCTTTTGTGTTATTAATAAGCACCGATGCTTTAGGATTATTTATAAGCACCGGTGCTTTAGGATTATTAATAAGCACTGGTGAATTTATGTTATTAATATGCACCAACGCTATTGTGTTATTGATAAGTGTCAGGAAATGTAGGACACTTTCACACTAATCCCAACATAAGAGAAGAATAATTTAATAAAGAATGCAAATGAAACAAGAAATCACACAGTACATCGATATTTTACCCTGGAACCCTTAACCGAGAGAAATCAACATTCCTTTGAGTGTTCCACTCTTTTTTTGTGTTATTCAAATAGAATAAAAGGTTACATGTCTAACCTTGGTCCACACCTAAGACACAATCAAAATCATACCTTCTTGCACAGGAAAGAACAACCTTGTATCCAAATCATCTTACATATACATGACCATCAACCTACAACTACACATGCATTAATATGCATACGTGCATTACAACATTAGCCTTTACGACCTTGCAACACTCCACTTTATAGGCTTTACAATAGGAAAAACCCTAAATATCGACACCCAAAAATGGTTACAGATCCATGCATATCATTGGACACAAATCCCACAAATCCCAGTATTTTATTATAGTCGATTCCAAGTCAGGTTTACCAGATGACTACCTATTGGCCCCTATTTAGTCTCTAATCGGTTGTCTCACACCCACACTTCGATCTCTTGTTGGTTGACTTGTCGTCGATATCTTCGACTTCGAATTCCTCGACCTTCAACTTGTTTTCAATCTGCCTCGACTTTGACCTGTTATCGGTCCACCTCGACTTCGAATTGTTTTCGATGTTGTTGATCTACCTTGAATTCGACCATCAGTCAATTCACCTCGACTAGACTTTCACTACAAAGAATATTACAACCCAAAATTCTCCCACTTGTTGTCTTCTTTGTTGAAACAAGAGATTCTTGAACTTTCTCTCATAGACCCGAGGCATCAATGCCCATTGCCTCTTTGCACCAAGATAACTTCACAACACTCATAGACTTGGTCAATGAGTCTACTATGTTTTCCAATGTGTCTACTTTCTCTAGTAGTACCTTATTACTTTCCACCATTTCTCTTACGAAATTGTATTGTACATCAATGTACTTAGTCTTTGAATGATAAGCATGGTTCTTTGCTAGAAATATTGCGCTTTGACTATTGTAACTTACCTTCATAGCTCTCCGCTCAAAACTGATTCTTGAACACAACCTTTGAAGCCATACTGATTATTTGCTTCCACAAGTGGCTACCCTATGTTCATATTCTGTTGTCGATAAGGCTACAACTACATGTATCTTATTCATCCAACTTATTGCTCCACCGAACATCTTGAAGACATATCTGTTGGTTGACCTCTGTCGACCCAATTGCCGTCAACAAAGCCACACACATCCAATTTACCATTGTCACCTCCAGGTCTTCCTTGGTAGCATATAGCATAGATTTTTGTGCCACACAAATACCTGAATACTCTCTTGACAGTTGTCCAATGCTCCTTTCCAGGTGTCAAAATGTACCTTCTCAACACTCCCACTGCATGGTCAATGTCTGATTGAGTGCATACCATTGCATACATTAGACTACCAACCACACTTGCACGTGGAACACATGCCATGTCCCCTATTTCTTCCTGTGTCTTTGGACAATGTTCAACAATAATCCTTTCTCCCATGGGAATTGACACCTTCACTGGTTTGCAATCCTGCATGTTGAATCGTTTCAGAACAATTTCAATATACTTCGTCTGATTCAACTAGATATTTCTAGTGGCTCGATCTCTCTTAATCTCCATTCTTAGAATGAAGTTAGCTGCATCGATATCCTTCATGTTGAACTTGGAGGATAACTGCTTCTTCACCTCCTTTATTGCATCCATGTTGTTTTCAATCAACATGTCATCACCATACAAAGCTACATATATGAAACACCCACCTTCTTCCTTGGAATATATGCAATGATCAACTTTTCTTCTCAAAAATACCAAACTAAGGATGTATGTGTCAAACTTATGGTACCACATCCTTAGCGATTGATTTAGACCATAAAGAGATCTTTTGAGTTTGCACACCAACTCTTGCTTTCCCTTTACTACAAATCCTTTACGTTATTTCATGTAGATTTATTCTTCTAGATCCCCATGTAGGAACGTTGTCTTCAAATCCATCTGTTCTATCTCCATATCGAATGTTGCAACTAGATACATTAGTACTCTAATTGAATTTAGTTTTGCAACAGGGGAAAAAATTTCACCAAAGTCAACTCCCTCGACTTGGGAATATCCTTTCGCTACCAGTTGAGCTTTGAACTTCTTGACTTGTCTTGCGACATTTATATTCTTCTCGAACACCCACTTGCTACCAACGGGTTTCTTTCCACTAGGTAACTTGACTAAATCCCATGTCTCATTATTATACAAGGATTCCATATCTTCTACCATGGCGTTCTTCCAGAGTTCACCCTCTGTCGAGTCAACTACCTCACTAACCAACTTGGGCTCATCGTTGATGGAAGTTATCACAAATGTGGAATGGAAGTCAGGAAGACTATACCTTTCGTCTGGTTTTCTTATTCTTTCTGACCTCCTTACCACCAGAGTCAGTTGTTCCACCTCTTCCTTAGATTCAATCGACTCATATGAATCATCTTCTTCATTCCTCAGTTCAAACTGCATTGTATCAGGATCATTCTCGGTCTGAACAACTTCCTCAGGATCAGACTTACCTTTGACTTCTCTAAAGACCACATCTCAACTGTACACTGTTCTCCTTGATGCAGGATCCCATACCTTATATCCTTTCATCCATTCTTTATATCCGATGAAAATACATTTGACTACCTTCTTGTCCATATTGCTCCTCTTTTCCTTGGGAACATGCACAAATGCATCACAAAAAAATACTTTGAGATGTGCCACTGACAGATTCTTACCAGACCATACCTCATATGGAGTCGTGTTGACTAGTGCCGCCAAAGGAGACATATTCACCAGATATCTTAAGGTCTCGACTGCCTCCACCCAAAACTCTTGTGCGAGCCCAACACCACTGAGCATGCTCCTTGCCTTATCCATCAATGTTCTATTCATTCTCTCAACAACTCCATTTTGTTGTGGGGTATATGGTGTGGTATTTTTGCGTTCTATGCCACATTGCTTACAAAACTAATCAAATTATTTTCCACAGAATTATCCACCATTGTCAGTTCTCAACACTTTAATCCTCTTCTCTGTTTGGTTTTCCACAAGAGATTTAAACTTCTTAAATCTCTCGAAAACCTCTGATTTATTCCTCAGAAAATATTTCCATGTATTTTCTGGAAAAAATATCTATGAAGGAGACATAATATAGGGATCCACCAAGTGAAGGCAATGTAACCATGCCAAACACATCACTATACACTAGTTCTAGAATCCCATTTTCCCTTGTCGCTCCAGATGGGAACCTCACCTGACTTTGTTTCCCATATATGCAATGTTCACAAAAGTCGACTTTTAAACCACATTCAGGAAAAATTTCAACCATACCTTTTCTTTGCATAGTTTGAAGTCATTTTTATCCAATGTGTCCCATCCTCTCGTTCCATAACCTATCCGGGTCGATTTAATCATGTCTTGTCTAGTCAGTTTGAACCGAATTGGCTCAAGTCGAGTCAATTTGTGTCGACATCAAGTCGAGTTGAGTCGCAATTGAGTCGATTTTAGGATAAATGATGTTGTTTCATCCAGTCGAGTTAACATTCCCTAACATCATGTACAAGGTACCAATCCTAACTCATTTCATTAATACCATCGCACCTTTGACCATCTTACACGAATCCTTCTGAAGCAAAGTATGCACACCTGCATCACTCATCTTGCCGACAGATATCGGGTTTCTTTCCAAAATCAGAATGTCTAGCACATCTGGAAGGGCTCTTTTCCTCCCATCGCGCAGTGTTAGTCAAAATCTTCCTTGTCAGGCAATTATAGTTGTTGAGTCATCCCCCAAGAACACATCACCCCCATCATATTGTTCATATTCACAGATCCATTCTCTATGTGGTGTCATATGATAATATGCTCTTGGTTCAATAAACCAAATATCTTGATCTGACTATGTACTGGTCGATGTTGGGTACACATCACCTCCCTTTTCCGAGGTGGTCTTTCTCTTAGTCAACTTATTCTCATCAGATCCAACACTCCCTTTTGTTGCCTTAGACTTACAGTCCTTTTTATAATGCCCAACTTTACCAAATTTCCAGCATCTTCTTGTCGAATGAGCCAAGGATTTAGATCTACCCTTAGACTTGAAATTTCTACCAGAGAATATGCCTTTCTCTTTATCTATCGATCTACCTCTCACTACTATAACATCTTTGGTCAATCCTTCCATGTTATTTCTTCTCATTTCTTCCAACAACAAAGAAGCAACCACGTCCTCTAGTGCTAGTGTGGTTGTATTTCTCCCAATATCCACGACTAAGCTATCCCAAGAGTTTGGCAAAGAACATAATAGGATGATGGAATTCTCCTAATCAATGATCTTTATATCCATAGACGATAACTGACTTAACATGGTATTAAAGTAATTTAAATGCTCAGTCACTAAACTACCATCACTCATCCTCAGAAGATATAGTTTATTTCTTAGAAACAACTTATTTACCAAAGATTTCGACCGGTATAATCTTCCAAGCTTGTCCCACAATTTCTTGGATGAATCTTCACCCGAGACATTCAACACCATCAAATCTGTAAGATAAATCCGTATTGTACTTCTTGATTTTCTTTCGAGTTTCTCCCATTCTTCCATCGACATGCTTGTCGTTTGGGTACCTGTACAAAATGTTGTCCATTGTTCTCGATCTACAAGAATATATTCCATTTTAAGCTTCCAAAGCTCAAAATTCTGGCCATTGAATCTTTCTATCTCTATTCTGTAATTGCTCACCATTATTTGCTGCGATCTTTAAAACAATTTATGGCTTACAACTCTTACTATACCTAGGGTTTAGTTCTCAGATTCAAGATTGGCATTTCAAGATATGATATACTTTCCAAAGCATTACACCGATCTGATAACTCACTTGTCAGGGCAGACCTAAGCTCTGATACCACATGTGAGGAAATACAAGACACTTCCACACTAATCCTATCAGAAGAGAAGAAGAATTTAATCAAGAACGCAAATGAAACAAGAAATCACACAGTACACCGAGATTTTACCTTGAACCCTTAATCAAGAGAAACCAACATTCCTTTTAGTGTTTTGATCTCTTGTTGTCTTATTCAAATAGAATAAAATGTTACATGTCTAACCTTGGTCCACACCTAAGACACAATCAACATCATACCTTCTTGCACATGCAAGAACAACTCCGTAGCCAAATCGACTTACACATACATGACCAACAATCTACAACTACACATGCATTAACCTGCATAAGTGTATTACAACATTAGCCTTTATAACCTTACAACACACATCTTTATATGCTTTACGATAGGAAAAACCCTAAATATTGGCACCCAAAAATGGTTACAGATCCATGCATATCATTGGCCACAAATCCAACAAATCCTGAGATTTTGTTACAGTCGACTCCAAGTCGGGTTTACTAGTCCACTACCAGTCAGCCTCCATCCGGTCTCTAGTCGGTCATTTCACACCCGCACTTCGACCTCTTATTGGTTGACTTGTAATCGACATCTTCGACTTAGAATTTATCTGGTCGACTGCCTCAACCTTCGACTTGTTGTCAATCTACCTCAACTTCGACCTGCTTTCAATCCACCTCGACTTTGACTTGTTGTCGATGCTGTCGATCTACCTCGACTTCAACCATCAGTTGATTAACCTTGACTAGACTTTCACTGCAAAGAATATACCAACCCAACAATAATCATTGGGGCTTGTTTTTTACTAAAAAGTACCGGTGCTTTCGTTTTTTAATGCACTGGGTGGGTTTTTCTAGGTAACTCATAGGTGCATATTATTTTATACAGCATTGATGCCTTCTTATTAATAATGCATTGGTGCTTTCTAAGCAGAAATACCCAATGCTTAATTATTTTTAACTCCCCTGATGCATTTTACTGTTAAATCCTCAGTGCTTATAAGACAAATTCCCTGGTGCTTAAATATTTTACCAACCTGGTGCTTGCATATTTTATTGCCACAGTGCTTGACGTTAAGTGTACAACACTAGTGTTGTAGGTGTATGTACGCACCGATTCTTGTTCCTTATACAAATGCACCGATTTGTAAACATTCACTAACACCCCTGGCTGCCCATAGTTTTTTAGTTATAATCAACTTCCACGATAATATAAACAAACACATAAGCTATCAAAAACAAATGTTGTAGCAGAGGTGTTTTTGACAATTTTTACCAATTTTGTAACACTAGAAACCTCCACTATAACCTTTTCTAAAAGGTCTTTTCCTTGTAGTGAAAATTATGTGGCTCATCTTGATGTTGATTGATGTTGCTCCCCCTTTCATTGTTTTTCGTGTCTAGAATATCCCAAACTTCTTCGAACCTAGTTGATGTTGCAATTTTGTGAAGAATGCTCCCATCCAAGCCTTGTTGAATCCAAAACAATGTCATTGCATCATCCTTCTTATTTTCTATAAGATGATCATTCTGATCTTGAATCATGGTCTCATAGACAACCTTATTTGAGGGTTCTTCAAACCCATTCAACACAATATCCCATAAATCTTTTGTACGTAGTCTGGTTCTCATATTAATAGCCCAAAAATCATATTTTTTACCACAAAAACTAAGAGGTGGTGGAAAATAAGAATCACTGCAAAAATCCATGCCGATAACTCCAAATTTTGTCAAATTCATTACAAAATGTCAATCCCTTGTGAGATTCAAGATTTGTGGTTGTTGCTTGAATCCATATTCCTCTAAAACGTTTCCTAATAAAAAAAAATATAAACTAAACAATATATTTCTATTTTTTTAAAACTCACAATCTAATGACCAATATAGATTCACATTCTTTACTATATATATATATATGATGATGATGATGCTGATGATGATGATGATGATTAACATCCACTAAGACCGAATTGGTCTATTGGACCTTAAGAGGGTAAGTGATTACTTGCGATTCTTTAGAACGTTTTTTCTGTGCTTGAAAAGAATTAAGAGAATATTTCCAAGATCACCATACTTTTGTTGAGTTAATAGGTTATAAAGGTTGGTAGTGTGACAAATATTTTGAAAATGAGAACTAATATGGGTATAGACTGGACAATCTAAGATAAAGTTCTTTTGATCTTCAACCTTCTTAGTGTCACAAAGGTGACACACTCTTTCATTCCATGGCGTTTTAGGAATTGACCAATGCCCAGTTTCACTATGGAGCTCGTGAGAATTTGTTCTTATCTTATCAATGTTTATTTTTTTCTTTACACTTGGCAAAACATATAGATAACTTTGATATTCTAGATTAGGGTTGATTACATCCTTATAATACCTTAATTTTCTTTTTTCCTCTAATTCTTTATCACACCACATTTTCTCCTTAAATTTTGATTTGACAATTTTTTTTAATAGTATCTTCCATGATACCCCAATAGTTTATCCAAGATCGAGCATCTTTATGCCATCCTCGCTTGAGTCGATGGTGGTTACGACTTGATTGTGAAGAAATTTTAGGAAGCCTCTTGTCTTCCATGTTGTTTAACTTTTTCTTATACATTAGGTATCTAGTCATAGCCATGCTCTCAATGGGGGAGAGGCTTGGTTCTAAGAGGAGGATGGGATAGGGAGTACTTCCTTTAATTTTAAGATTATAGGTTATACAATTCTTTTGTATTTGCTCTATCTTTCTCTAGGATTCACGAGAGATACTACATCCCCAAACTTCACATCCATATAAAATAATAGGTGTAAAAAGAGTCTCAAAGAGGAGTTTCTTCTTATCTAAACTCCAAAGATTAGTTGATTTACAATTGTTTTCAAGCCCATACTAAGCTTTCCATCCCCCAATAATCCTTTTCTCAATGCTATAATTCCAATTGAGTTTGTGGTGAATATCAATTCCAAGATATTTGTATGAAGTCAATTCCTCCAAGTTGTTTTTGTCATATACAAAGGTATCATAAGTGATCTTATTGGATTTAATAATCATGACCTTAGTCTTATCAGTATTAACAGGCATACCCATATTGGAGCAAAAATACTTGAGGATTCTTAGTTGGTTTTCAAGATCACGGGGACTCCTTTCCATAAGAACGATATCATCGGCATAAAGAAGAAGATTGATGAATATACCAGTGAGAGTAGGGCAGACACAACTTGCTTTTTCCAAGCAATCTTCTAACTTGTCAATGTATATGCCAAAAAGGGTAGGGGACAAGGGACAACCTTGTTTGACTCCAATATTGCAATTAATCTCTTTTGACCAGCCCTCAATGTTTTTAAACTTAGCAATAATGTTCTCATACATCCTTATTGCAACATCCCTCAACTTGAGAGACATGTTTATCTCTGTAAGGTTCTGCTCCACAGAGCCTTATAAAACCAGAAAAAATAAATAAATTATTTTAAGGAAATGTTATCCTAACATTTCATAACATCATAACCAGCATATAGCCATTCAGTTTAATTAAAATTTACGAACAGATTCTAATTCACTTATGAACAACAACATAACACTGCAACAAATACATAAAATAAATTACCTCTTCCTGATGCTAACCCCGATCTCTGTTGGTCCAATACTGAAGTTGAAACTGTGCCAAACACTGCCCAAAACTGAGTTTTCCTCCCTGCCAGCTAGGAGCAGCCTGTCTGGCTCCCTAGCTCCAGGATACCGTAAGGATATCCTGGCCCCCGTGCCCAAAACCCCCAGCAACTTGATGCCCCTGCAATGGTTCACTAAAACTCCCAATATCAAAACTCCCCACACCAAAAAAATATCCCAAACATAAATCCAGTCCCCCTCCAAAATACTTTCCCCCTTCCAAAAATAATCCTTCTCCCCGTCATATCCCCCTTCACCGACTCTCTTCCCCCTCATTAATATATTATCCCCTTCATTAATATCTTATCCCTATATTTAATGTCTTATCCCCTTATTAATACCTTATCCCTATATTTAATGTCTTATCCCCTTATTAATATCGTATCCCTATATTTAATGTCTTATCCCCTTATTTAATGTTTCTTTCCCCCCCCCCCTTGCGTATACATAAGTCTTTAATAAAGTAAACTATTAACCCCTTTAATTCTTTACTCAAATAATTAATGAGTCAATTAATAATTAATTAATCATTGATAGATATGAACAAGTAATTAATAATAATTAATTAGTTAATATTATTAAGAAATAATTATTGTTTAACTAACATATTAGGACAATCAGATTATCAAATTAATCATAATTAATAATCCCTATACATCTATTTAAGCAGGGTCGTTACAATCTCTTCCAACCTATTCCAAAAGTTTTTCTTAGGAACCATGTCAAAAGATTTTCTAAAGTCAACAAAACAACAAAAAAGATTGGTTTTAGTATTGCACAACTCCTTTGCAATGATCCTAAAGGTAACAAGATGGTACACATTTGAATGATATCTCCTAAACCTAGCCTGGCCTTTATTTCTTTTATTGTGACTTTCTAGCCAAAGGCTAATCATCTTTTCCAAAATAATTCCATAGAGCTTGGCTAAAATCGGGCTAATCATAATGGTCCTATAATTAGAGGGAATGTTTCTATCCCCATTTTTAAAAATAGGAACAATGATGCTTTGCGTCCAGGGTTTAGGGAAGCCCTGCTTGACTGCTAAATTGAAGAGCTTGTGTATGCGAGGGATAAGGATAGGCCCTTCGATTTTAAAAAATTCAGCTTGGTAGCCTTCAATGTCCTTAGCTTTCCCATTTGCAAGCCGCTTAACCCCAAAGTCTAGGTCATCTAAAGAAAAAACTTCTTCCTTTGTAGGGACAATAAAAATGGTGTCCATGGCATTAGGGAACTTGTAAACACTTTTAAGGTAGGAATTCCAATCCCTTAAGGGAATCCTATTATTTTCTTTAGTATTGCGGTTTAGAATTTGGCTCCAAAACTTCTTAGGATCCAACTTATATAGTTGTGAAAGTTGTTCTTGCCTTTTATTGATATAGTACATTTTTTCTTTTTAATTAGGGCTTTGTAATTATTGATCTTATCGAGTTTTAAGGACCCATTAGAAGCATCCCTAATGGATTTCCTAGCAATTTTACAGTCTTTATCATACCAAGGGTTGGTCGTTCTATTATTCTTTTTATAGGATACCTCGAAAGAGAAGTTGTTAATAGAAGTGGAAAGGGTAGTTGTAAAATTATGATAGAGTTCTTCAATGTTATCCTTATAAGTTAGGAAATTTAATTTACTATTTAAATCCTTTAAAAAAAGGTCAACTTTACTTTTTTCAAAGCACAAATTCCTTTTATTATCAAAATTCTCTTCAATAAAGTACGCATGGAAAAATATACAATGTAATTTTAATAAAACAACATAAGTTTAAAATATAAATATAATTGTTCCATATAAATTCGAATTTGAACCGAACCTTAAATTAAAAATCCTAAATAAATAATATACCCCGTGTACGACCGATAATATTAACTTCACAAGAAATTTTACCATATGGAATTTACCATAGGAAAAATAATTTTTTTACAACGATTCTCTTGGTAGCAGCCACCAAAGAAGGAATGTGAGAAGGACTATCTTGGCACTTGTAATTAAGCACCAATCGCTGCAAAAGAAAGTGGTGATGGTTGCAAAAGAAGGCAACAGATTTTTTGGCTCGGTTTCTTTGGCTCTTGGTCCACAGTGAATCAGAGCGGCTATCTCACCTCTGCCCCGAAACCCTTGCGATTTCATGAGGCATGCAACTTCATCACAAATTTTCCATGCTTTCTGGCCTTCTCTTTGGATTTGAATATTGTACTGATTAAGTCTCCTCTAGCTCTGATACCAATTTGAAGGAGGAGGAATAGGTGAATTAAAAACAATTTTGGTCGTATCAACTTATATATAAATACAAAAACTAAACACAAATTTTTTCTAGAGTAATATGGTTACTAATAATAGTAATTGAAAAATCATCTCTTCTATATTTTTTTTCAACTAACTAAAACTCTTCTAAAACTAAAAAATTAGAACTCTCAAAAAAAAAGGTTAACAAAAATAATTATATTTTAACACCTAGATTTCGAACTCAAATCTCATTCATTTTTATTGTAAAATTTACATAATTATTTGTATCGAAATCCCTAGATTTCGAACTCAACTGAAATGATAAATTAAGAGATAAATGAGACTTGAAATTCAAAAGGTCTCAAGTTCATAATATTTGAACCACAAGTACCGAAGTCCCTAGATTTCAAGCTAAGGCTCATTCATTTTTCATTGTAAAATTTACATGTTTAAATTTGTAAATGGGTTGTAATTACGTTATCTGAAAGTTCTTTTTGAAAAGGTTATAAAGTTCAAGATAAAAAAGGAGAAAGGAGAAACTTCACAATATATGAAAAAGTTATATAAAATTCTTTTTAATTTTTTTTTATGAAAATTAGGAAGAACCAAAATTGTAAAAAAATGTGAAACGTTTATAAGGAAATATTCAAGAGTCACATTGAATTGGAAGATCAAAGACTACCAAGATTTTTGAGAAATAGAGTTTTTTACTCCAAGGGTGGGTGAAATTTTGTAAACTTATAGAACTTAACAAGGAGAAGTTATTAATGACTAAGTTGTTTGGAGATGAATTTTAATTTTGACACTTTAATGTGTAGAACTATTTATAGCATCATGTTAAGTTGTAGAATTGTGTAAGAATGTTATTTTATAGTGTATATTTGTCTCAAGTATAAGTAATGATCTTATTTATGTTTGTCTCTCAAATTGTTTGTCTATAATTATAACCATAGTACTGTAATTTGTTCATTTTCATAGTTTTTTTTATGTGTATTTGATTACTTATATTTTTGTTCTTATTTACATAGTAACTTTTTGTTGAGGATAAAAGTAGTGGTATATCTGGTGTTATGTTTATCTCTCTAATTTTGTTAGTTTAGCTTGGGCATCATCTTGCATTTTGCATATTAGATAAGGTTCATTTCATTTATTGCATATTAGAAAACTCTAAACTGTGAACTTGGCCACAACTCGTAAAATCTCAAATCTATAATGGTTGTTGAGAGAGAATTTAGATGAGTTACCTATTCTAAATTGTGTGAGGTCTAATTGGGACTTCACATTGGGGAAAACCTTTCTTGATTGTATAGGGGATTTCCGACCTGTCAACACAACCCTTCCGAGAGTATTAATATAGAGGAAGGATCGATCACATAATAAACAAACTTAAGAGGCTGTTTTTTTTTTCCCATTTTCTAAAAAATTATATTCACCAATTCAATTTTTAGTTTAAAAAATTACCTATTTTTTACATAAAATATGATTAAGTTGATAATACTCACTAAATCTTACAAGTTCTAATAGTAAATTATATGTTTTTTATTGAATATTTGCACAAATTGAAGTATTCACCTAAAATAGTATACACGGGTCTAATATTTGAATCCTTAAAAAATACCCTAACTCTAATCACATAATAAGAAAACTTGAGAGGCTCTCTACAATATCAAGAGATAAGGTAAATAAGCTAAGATTTTCACTCAAATTAAATTTTTTGTTTACAAGTATCTTGTCTATATAAGTTTACTTAAAGACTCTAGTTGATGAACAACAATGCTGATTAGAAAATTGGATAGATATCAACACACTTAGTAAACTTGCTACATGCATAGTTGACTATGGATTGATACCTTAACCTTAAAATTGATATAAACCTCAAAGTGCTATAGTAAATCTATACTAATACTATAGCCTTTGTCTACAATATATTGTAATGTACTATACAATCTAATCAAAGTGCTATAGTAAATCTATACTAATACTATAGCCTTTGTCTACAATATATTGTAATGTACTATACAATCTAATCAAAGGCTCTATGTGAAATAAATAAAACCCAAATCAATAATTTTTTTCACTATTTTGTAGGATTTAAATGGTAACAAAGGTTCTATGTGAAATAAATAAAACCCAAATCAATATTTTTTTTTCACTATTTTGGTAGGATTTATAGGTGATAATTTTTTAATTAAACATATTGTAATGCATTTATGCTATATATTATCCTCAATGTTGAGGATGAGAGCTCTTATGGTTAAAAAATACATAATGATCACTTTCATTATTGACAATTGTAAAATTTTATATAACAATTACAGTAAATAAGTAAAAAGTAATGATGACATTACAAATGATAGTTGGAGGTTCATGAAAAATAAGGTTTAGGATGTTTTAAGAGATAGAAATCTAGGTGAACTAAAAACACTCGTTTCAAATTGTGAAGGAATATATAATCCTCTTAGACCCAATGAATGAATCAAAATGTGGTTAACTTTTTATAATAACATTTAAATGCTTAAAACTCAAATAAATTTTGAATTCATTCAAAAGATAACATAAATTTTGAATTTATTTGAAAGATAACATAAAAAATTATAATGAAGTACATGGATGATTTTAAGGATGGAAATTTAAATTAAAATGTAGAAACATGGGCTAATTTTACTATTCTTTAATATGCAAAATATAAAATGTTTGGCGATAGATTTGTAAAAATAATCAAATTTCGAAGGATTTTATATAGTTTCTATAAATGTTTAACGATTTTTAAGATAAAATAATTTTATTCTATGGAATTTGGACGAATCGCTTTTAGTAAAAATGGAAATAGGCGAATATTTTTTTGGAAAAAACCATGGAAAATTAGACGAGTGGCGAAATGTAACCCCTAAAATCATCTATGAAGTATTTCCATTCACATAACCAAGATTTCTAATGATTGTTCACTACTATGTCTTATTAAAAACTTAGCTCAAATCTTTCATGATTATAGCCATACATTGGTGAATTATAAACTAGATAGAAAAATAAATTCATCTTATGTTTTGAATAACAATGATCATTTCTTGCTAACTATTAGTTTGTTGGTTCAATGGTTAGTTAGAGTTAGAAAAAATCTAAACTAATAAAACAAGAATAATTTATTAATTAACACTAAAAATAAATAATTAATTGAATAAATTATTTTTTCAAGTGAAAATAAATCTTTGTATTTCAAAAAGAGAAATATACATATTTATGTTTTATGAACTTATCATTGCTAAACTTAAAATAACTTTAGACTTACGTAAAAAGTTACCTACCTTCATCTCATGTACATACAAAACCACAAAATCTGTGACCAAATTGATTGAATAATTCATTTATTAATTCAAAAATAAAACTACAATGAATCTAAACATATTAGTCTTAGATGCCATTTCACTCAAATTGCCAAAGATATCAAATTCTTTAAAGAGGAATCATAGTGAACTCCTAGAATCATGCATTATTTCATAATTAAATAATTACATAATAGAAATTGAATACCCTACCTTGGCCAAGACAAATAGATAATGGCTTCCACCAGAGATCTCCATGAATGTCTCTACGAAGATGTAAAAGAAATGGAGAATGGCCTCCTTGTAGGTCTCCGCGCATGTCTCCAAGTTTTAGGTTTTAGTAAATAGATTCAAAATGGAGAAGGTTCTAGTGAATGCATTAAAATGGAGATACGTGTGGTGACATCTGAATAGCATTGTATATTCAACTTATACTTGGAGATACATGTGGTAAACCATAACATATCAAATGTGTTCACAAGGAGTGTTTCTTATTGCTATGCTTTGGTCACATAATTAAATAAGTGTCATTGTAGTGGTTATGTTTTTGTTGAAAATTTTTGAGAACATTGATTTGAATCTTAATGCTAGAACTATTGTTGTAAATTTCAATGTTAAAACTGTTGTTGTAGGTGAAGTAAATCTCAGTGCTAGAACTGTTGCACAAATTTAAGGGCATCCAAGCTATTTATAGAATGGGATGGACCCAACAAGCTGAGGGCGGGGAAAAAAGTGACAAAAATGAGTGCGTCCAAAATGTAGAGACTTGGTAATGTATATCAAGACAGAAAGAAATTACAATATATGGAAATGGACCACTTAGTAGACAACAATGACAACAATGATCAGTGGCTAAACAATCACAAAATTGACAATTTTGTATGTATTCATTGTTTTATATTTTAGTTGGGAAAAGAATCAACAATGAACATGCCCATCATTAATTCAATGACTTCTGCAAATTCAAAACAACATGGTTTCGTTCATACCATTGATATTAGCTTGCAATGGAGGACTACCATAGTAGGGGACTATAGGGTTTCATACAATCATTAAATATATTAAAAGAAAATTATATATATTGAGAGAGAGAATTATGTTTATATATACTATGAATATATACATGGTGATATATTATATCATAAAATAATATATGGGGTCAAATATAGTCTATACCCAAACCGGTCTACATGATTAATTAATTCTAATTAGTAAATAAATTATAAATACCATGTTATTTTGTATTACTAATATTATTTTTAAAAGACATTATTTTCTTTTGTATGAATACTAGTTTTTTTAAATGAATTATTTTCTTTTGTATGAATAATAGTTTTTTTTAAATGAATTATTTTTTTGTATGAATAATAGTTTTTTTAAATGAATTATTTTATTTTGTATGAATAATAGTTTTTTTTAAATGAATTATTTTCTTTTGTATTAACTAATAATCATTAAAAAAAACTGGGATTAGCTTTATTTTCATAAGAAACTGGTTACAAAAATGCATTTTTTGGATTGAAAAATAAGAGAGTTTTCTATCAAGTGGGAGAGGGCAACTTTCTCACAAAGTCAATTTTATGTAGTTTTATGTACAACAAGTGGTGATCAAGAGAATCACCATAATGATGTTATAACATGTAATAATGATTAGGCATTGGGATCATAAATCACAATAATGATGGTATTGACCTACCTGCATGTGGCTACTAAGAACTGCATACAGATGTGTCAAAATTTATAAAATGACAATATAAAATTCCTCCACATGTATAACACTTGTCAAAGTATATTTACATCTGAGAAAAGCTATTCAGACCATGAAAATTGTCTAGCATGGCTTCTTACAGGAAAGAGATCATGAAGGATACTTAGAGAAATCAACACATGAGAATCCTTAGAAATGATGCTCTTTTGCACTCCGTCAGGGGTGTACCCGCTACCTTGTAAGGCATTGAAAGGTCATCGTCAGGTGTTCCGGTTTTCAAATGCGTTATGCCTTAAATTATTCAATTTATGAGGGGAAGAAATATGAGGCAACATAATGCCCTATTTTATTCCTTCATGCTATGCCTGATAATTTTCATCCGTGTATACCAGGGATAGAGCGGATGCATTTATTTTTACACAAGAAAATCATTTATTATTTCATTGTCCCGATTTCAATAAACTAGCTTAACCACT
This sequence comes from Picea engelmannii, assembly GCA_009831015.1. Taxonomy (NCBI): domain Eukaryota; kingdom Viridiplantae; phylum Streptophyta; class Pinopsida; order Pinales; family Pinaceae; genus Picea; species Picea engelmannii. The sequence continues at coordinate 610,830 of ML781906.1, read as the reverse complement.
AAGCTTTCAACAATTTCTTGTCATTGTAAAACTCCTAGATCTGATGTGTCGTGGTGTTAAAGTTAGGGTTCAAGGATACAATCCGTTCTTAGAATAGTGAAAATTTTTGGTAATGTTTCAACATTTGTGTTTTCCCTAATGCTTGCTATATAGCTCTCAAAGAAAAAAATTGTATGCAGACATTCAATAGTAGAGTGGTTTTTATTTCACAATATGAGGATGTTCACACATCGTGCACTTCAAGGGTAGACTAGAAAACAAATTGTTGAGGTATCAATGAGAAACCCTAATGTACATTTCCAATGGATAAATTAGAAAGAGAAATTGCAAAGAAATTGTTCAACTATTCAATAAGAAACCCTAAAGTTGAGCATTACTAGTGTAACAAGGAGACCAGATGTTTCTGGAGCTCCATTACCCTTGCTTAATACACATCACTAGAAAACAAGACTAGCACAACATTTTAGTAATGTTTATTGGCCATAGAATACGATACTAAACAGAAAAGTCCCAAATTAGGAGTTCTTCCTCCTCAGAAATTAATACATGTTTGTCGATGTGTGCATTTGGACTAGTTGGGAGATCAAAATAAATATTCATAAGCGAAGTGGAAGAGTCCATAATAATCCAATCTTCATTCTTACCCATTTGCAGGCTAGCTGATTGATAGAGCATCCCGATATATTGCTTCGACGTTAATTCATCAGATAATATAGAGCCAACAAATTGTCCAGTTGAACTAAAATTCACAACGATAGATAAAGAATCAACGGTTCCATAATCTTGTCTGCCTTCCTTGATTATGTCATGTGGGATTCTACTATGTTGAAATATGATTGGATGTTCAAGTTAAGAAGAGAAAGTAATGAATATGCTTAGGAGCAACAAGGTACCTCTGTGATAAAAAAATACATTGGTTCATTGCTAATGCCTCTACGTCTTATAACTGCAAGGAGAATAAGAAAACCTAGCTAATGGAAATCTTATGTTAAATATCATTCTGTTGAATCAAAGCATTGGTATTGATTGATTAATTAATAAGCCAACACATTTGCCAATTTACTCACTAGTAGTTTGTTTAGTGAAATGCAATAAACTATTGAAATGCAATGCAAGTGTGGATGGCAGCAGACACCTTCCTGCACACACGATAACATTAGTAGTTTCCTTTCCACATTAACAACAACCAACCTCCTACCATGATCCTATTGAAAAAATACTCTGAACTGCGAAACTACCTGCCATCTGCCATGAATGGAGCTATAATGTGATTTCAATACTATTTTTCATATATTGAGTATCGTTCACCCTCTTTAAATACCACCGACACACTCACACTTCCAAATAATTCATTTAAGCAAATATATTTTCATTTAAAGATGTAAATGACAAGTTACTTAGAATTAAAATCACAGTTACACAATTAAAATGGCCTTCATTACGAGGTCGAACGAAGATTAAGGATTATATTAGTGTGTTCAAAAAGCCAAAATCAATGCAGTCTGTCTTACGAGGTCCATGGGAGGAGATTAAGGATTATAAAAGAAAGGGATGGTGTTTGACCTCATTTACAACTTTCCTATATATAATACACCAAATTCTACTCTACTGCAAACTTTTTGCAAGATACCAGATATATAAAATATGCAGAACAGAAATGAAATGCTAGAAATGACAGAATAATAGTAAAATATCCAGCATAATCTTCACAATACACAAAAATGATATACGAAATAGCAACAGTAATAACACTTTGAATCAGATAGCAATGTTCACAGGCCTCTTCGAGGGGGCAACCTCCAGTCGAGCAACGCTCTGTTACAATAATATCCAAGCTAGGGTTTTCATACCCTCGACCCTTATTTATACTAAATATGTCTATTAAGAGAAGCATCTAGGGGAAGATCCTTCTAGAAGCGGAAGCTTATATTAGGTCTTCTTACATCTTCCTTATTCTATTTTATTGAAAGGTCTTATTAATATTGACCTTTATTACATCTGAATACATTGATCTACCTATGTGCGGGTTAGGACCTTAACATATCCGCCCCCTTAAAAACAACCTTGTCCTCAAGGCTTGAAATGTGGAAACTGCTGCAGAATGGTAGCTGGTTCCCAAGTGGCATCTGCTGGAGTCATATCTTTCCACTGTACTAGCACTTCCTTGATGGTTCTATGACGCAGGCGACACTCCCGCTGGTCCAAAACTGCTTCTGGTTGTAGCCAAATTGATCCTTCTTCAGCTAACTCTGGAAGGTTGGTTTGAATTTGGCACCTGGTTCCAATCACCTTCTTCAAGCATGAAACATGAAAAATAGGATGTAGCTTCGACTGACTGGGCAGAGCTAACTGATATGCGAC
>ML781906.1:583495-603864 GCA_009831015.1 Picea engelmannii | reverse complement strand
ATACCACTTGCAAGATACCAGATATATAAAATATGCAGAACAGAAATGAAATGCTAGAAATGACAGAATAACAGTAAAATATCCAGCATAATCTTCACAATACATAGAAATGATATACGGAATAGCAACAGTAATGGCACTTTGAATCAGATAGCAATGTTCACAGGCCTCTTCGAGGGGGCAACCTCCAGTGGAGCAGCGCTCTGTTACAATAATATCCAAGCTAGGGTTTTCATACCCTTGACCCTTATTTATACTAAATATGTCTATTAAGAGAAGCATCTATGGGAAGATCCTTCTAGAAGCGGAAGCTTCTATTAGGTCTTCTTACATCCGCCTTATTCTATTTTATTGAAAGGTATTATTAATATTGACCTTTATTACATCCGAATACATTGATCTACCTATGTGCGGGTTAGGACTTTAACACTTTTATTTAATAAATTCATTTATTGTGTTGAGAGCCGCTAAGTATGGAAATATGTTTTCAGTTACATAACATAAAAAAAAAAATAATAAAACAAAAAACTCGAATTCTGGATAGAGTATGACCTTGTCTAGTAGAAGCACGAGACATCCAGAAGCTTCTTTACGAGGTTGGACACAAATATAAACAAGTGTCAGGGAAGCGTTCACATGGTGCATATACGGAGGAATGTCGTCCAAGTTTCTCACTTATCATTAGTGTTAGGGATGCGTTTGCTTGGTGCATATGAAATCTAACACGCTGATAATGCTTAGTGGGAAGCCAAGTCTTTCACATTTTTTTTGTGAATGATACGTGTTATTTCAAAGGCACCAATGGTGGAGGATGGCCATGAATATCATTGCCTTAGTATTCATAATAAAGATTAGAATCAATATCACACTTAATTGTCGACTGGTTCAAAACATTCCATTCCCTAGTTGGGGCCAGTTAGCGTTATTATCCATCTGTCTTTTCCAGTGTGTTAGTTCTTTGGTCATCCTTGTGTCTTGTTTCTATGTAAGAAGAACGATCCCTTCCCTCCCTCGTCGGAGAATTTTCATGATTGCTTCGAGTGGGAAGCACAGACCTAAATCCTAGAAGTTTGGCCTCGTCAACTAGGGAGTCATTCGAGGACTTACGTTATTGAGAAGGGAATCATTTTCAGAATGACCTCCTCAACCAATGATTCATTTAGAGACTGACCTCCTCAACCACTAATGCAACAACCAGGCATTTATGGCACACAGGCTTTGTGTTGTATCCGTATGTGGCTTGGATTGAACAAACAAACCATTTCAATTTTCGGGCTTCGTTTGAAATCCAAATACCATTACTCTCCCGCCTTCATGTACGATTTTTTCTCTGTCATTATTCTCTGTTCAGTCATTTTGGTTTTCATTATTTCTCGTCTTTTTGGTTTGCATTATTTCTCATCTAAGTTGTAGACATATTTGTAGAGTAGTGCATTATAAATTGTTCAAAATTTCTAGATAAATTGTGGCAGCTATTGTGATTGGATTTCACACTGGTTGGGCTGCTCAATTATGTTTTTTACATTAATGGGAAATTGAAATATGATTTTTATTTTGACTGTTGAACATAGGGCTTAAACCACCCCTGGAAATTCCCAATTATAGCTTTAGATTGTTGCATCTTTGCTCTCTTTTATGCTCACTGCATCGATTAATATAAATTTTAAAGCACTGTCCAAATCATCATCCCATATGCTAAACAACAAAAATACTAAGTTTTTCATCTGTGCCCCTCTATGTAAAGTCTCATTCCATTGGTTGTTGAACGCTATTATATATAATTTCCATTTATTTAAGGCTCGACCACAATTCAAAATTTCTATTTGTTTAAGGCTGGACCACAATTCAACTAACTAAATTTTCGTTTGTTAGTGTTCCATCTTAGAATGGATTTGGAGTGCAATGCAAAGCCCAGTATATTTTGGTGCCTCATTCCATCACTATCTCTAGATATCCCCACGACACTATCTCTGGATATCCCCAAAACAACCCCACAACAACCTCAAGTGTTGGACGCAATCACAAAAAATGAAGTAGGGCTTACCATAACCGAAAAAATAGCTTCAAAATCCCATTAGCTTTGCCATTCCTGCTTCTAGTGTTCATAATATATGTGTTGGTTGGTGGTGATCCCGTTCTTATCCAAATTTTATCCCATGAGTGTGGGGTACATTCGTATCCACTATTTATCTTAAAATAAAATGATAAATTATAATTTTAGATCTACTTATCTTTACTCTTTTTCAAGAAATTTTCATGGAAAATGGAAAATCTGGCAATTTCATTGATATTCATTAAATTGATGTGAATTTTGGACATAACTCTACTAGTCTTTTTAGCTAGAAGCGTCTATGAAGAAACAGGTAATGCTGTAAATAAAAGGGTAATGTTGGAAATTTTTGCACCATATCCATGTTCAATTCTACAGAAAACATGAAAGAATGTAATCATTGTAGAGGAAGTAAGTTACCTTAACTCCAACTCTTTTCCATGATTTTCAATGTCAACAACTTCCAGCTTCTAGGTGTTCCATGATTTTCAACGATTTCCAATGCCCTTGTAATGCATTTTTAAACTCTTTTCCATGATTTTGAATGTCAACAACTTCCATCTTCCAGTTGCTCCAGGATTTTCAACGATTTCCAATGGGCCTGTGATGTATTGTATACAACAACTTCCAGCTTCCAGTTGATCCAGGATTTTCAACGATTTCCAATGCTCTTATGATGTATTGTATGCAAGCGCAATGACATTGGAGAAAAAGAGCTTCATCTTGTGATGTATGTATTTTATACAAGCACTGTGATGTAGATGTATTTTATACAAGCACAGTGGGGGTGGAGTGGCGGTGGAAAAAAGGAGTTGAATGATGCCAAAACTCACCGCATAAGCATACACACAGATTGGTTTGCCAGCGGATATAATGCATCACCATTAAATTTGTTCAAAAACTATTTAAAGCAGTCATAAATAATCAATGAATTTCATCACAATGAAGTTATCATATTTTGAAACTTATGTTATGTAACTTGTACTATATCATAGTATATTGAAAACTCAGGATATGTAACATTATGAAAAGTTATATATTCAATAAAGTTATCATATACTCAAAATCCCAGCATCAAAGCTGGGCAATAAGACATCCATCTTGGAAGCCAATAATGTTTCGATAAAATCAATTTAAATATTATAAAAAAAATAAACATTTATTTTCTCCTATGTCCAAGTTTGGAAAACATGAAAAACACATGAAGCAAAAAATAAACTAATTGATGGTCAACACCATATCGAACGCTAGAGTCCCTAGATTGCCTTCGGTAGGGACTAATAAGTGTTTGAGGGAATTTTCAAAATTGTAGTATCCATTTTTGTTGTATTCAATATTTTAGATCAAATTACTAAAGTTCTATGTTTCCTCTATTATTCCTCACCTCCACCAAAAATGATTTTGAAAATAAATCCAATCTATAGTATGAATTTTGAAAATAAATCCAATGCATAATATAAATTAATAAGAACTAAAAAGACCTCGGATGGGGTGCTTCCAGGCATAGAACGTGGACAGTCCACAAGGAGGCCACCTCGCCAAACGACTAGCCATTTGGCACCTGATTAGACTCACCCCCCCGCTGCCATCATCTCATGGCTTTAAGTCACCCATCGTCACTCTCCAGACCACACTTGCGGCCAACCTATCGCACGATTTTGAAGCTCAACAATGTGGGAGATTTCATGGCACCGTGTAGGTCGTTTCCACAGTCACATCTGCATCTCAGCAATGGCGCTCCTAAAGCCAAGCCTGGGAGCACTGGTCTTCACTCGCTCCTTCACCATTTCCATCACCAACTCTCCCTGGTTCTCATTCTCTTCCACCCCTCTTGGTGAGATTTGCACTCAACTACATGGACTTTAGGCTTGTGCCTCATCCCCTTGCTTCTCCTCTGTGTTCTCCATCCCAGGTCGACGACAACCATCGCCATGCCCCATATGATAGGCAAGTCCAAGAGAGGGGCATCCTGGTGCGCAGCCAGGGGAGGGGAGGCACCCAATTCTGACCCTCCACCTGAAACCAAAGGCATCCTCGTCCTGGCTCCGGTCGAAGCTCCCACCCCCACAGAACCTCTTTGTGAGACTTGTGAGACCACTTTGGACCTCTCCCTGCTCTCGAACCCCTACAAATGCAGAATAGAGTGGTTTGACACCCTTGGTAATTCACTGGGCTTCGTGCCTCCAACCCCTTCCCCTCCTCGATGCCCACCTCCTCCACCTTCTCCCACTCGCCACCATGTTGTCTCTTCCTCCGCTCCCTCTCCCTTTCCATCCTCCTCTTTCGACTCTCTGCAGTCCCCCCCAATCCGCTCTGCTTGTGACAGGTGCACATATCGAGCAACGATCATGGCTTCACTGAGAAACCTCAATAAGGGTCTAGAGGAGGTCAATTCTACCCTTCTCGAACTGTAGATTAAGGATTCAGAACGCTGGTGCAGTGTGGACATTTTGATGTCCTTTCTACAATACCTCCTACAAGCCATCGCGGACTGAGACAAGGGAAAATCGAAGAAGATCCAAGCCTTCACTCGGCCAAGGCTCGGTCCAGGTTTTTAGTTTTTTCTTGCTTCAGTTTTCTGCTTTCACTTCTATCTAGATAGCCATGGGAGGTTGGCCGACTCAAGGGAGTTTGATCTGTTTTTTTCTATTTAGTCTAGCAATCAACAATTCGCCCTGCATGGCATCGTAGTATTTTCTACATCTCTTACTCTTATTTTAGACAAGTGGCAGCAGTGGTTTCCCAGATGGGCACTGCTGCCATGTATGATTAAGCTCTACAGACAATTTGTAACACTTTTTCTAGCAAACTTTGATGCAAATACTAACTTACAAAAAAAAAAAAAAACTAAAAAGAATTATAACCTTACTCTAATATCAACATTCTAAAACAAATTACTTAATTTTGAAAATAAATCCAATCCATAATATAAATTAATAAGAACTAAAAAAAAATAATAATAACCTTACTCTTATATTCAACATTTTAAAACAAATTACTTAAGTTCATCATCAAAAATGATTTTGTCAATAAATCCAACCCATAATGTGAATTAATAGGAACTAAAAAGAATTATAAACTTACCCTTCAAAATTAGTAGAAAGATCATCTTATATTTACTTTAAAATAAATCTTATATTATGGTTGGATAATATATTACAATATTTGGTATTAGTGAATATAAATGTACATTCTAAAGGTCATGTTTTATAAATAACATACTAGTTATTATAATAAGTTATATATCTTATATTATTATAATTTATATAAGATGTTATTAATATCATATTTATTTATTATTTTTTAATATTTATTATATTATCTAATTAATATTTATAATATATTATCTAATTAATATTTAATATTTATTATTATTATTTTCTTATGACAATAATTCATATTAGTTATGTTTTTTATTATATTATCATATATCATTTTTGATGTATTAGATATTATTATTTTCATATGTAATAATTCATATTATTAGTTATGTTTTTTATTATATTATGATATAAATAAAGATTAAAGAAAAATAAAAAGAACTATAAGAAAATATGAATAAAATGGAAATTATAATGAAAAATAAAATAAAAAAGAAAGACAAAGAAATATGGGAAATGAGAGTGAATATATATATATATATATATATATATATATATATATATATATATTTTAAAAATGGAAATTATAATGAAAAATAAAATAAAGAAAAAAGACAAAGAAATATGAGAAATGAGAGTATATATATAGAGAAAGAGGGGGGAATAATTAAATGATGTCATGTTGATAAATTATGTGGTGGATAAAGTTAGGGTCCATTTTTTTTATATTTTCCAACCATTGTTTCTATTGAGGTTATTAAACTTCTTTTCAATCTTGATAGCTTTTCTAATTTTTCTAAAGAAATTATGGTCAAGTTTGGAAAAATATTCACCTCCTCAATCCAAATATGATGTTTAGTTTTGTTTGAGTGTTCTATTGGGATGGATGAATGAACATAGTTGCGTTTAATATATGTAGCATGCTTCTAGATTTTAATATTGATAGAGCAACTATTTTCATCTACATGTTTTTCATATGACCATGGAATCATGTAGACACATTTTTTTATTTATGAGATCAATTAGGTCTTTAATAGCTTTTAGGGAGTTCTTAATTGTGGATAGGGGTTTGAATGTTGCTCCAATGATTTTATTCTTTAGGATCCTAGCAATATTGTCTATGGTTCTTTAAATGCATGTCAACAAGACTTTGGAAACCTCTTTGATATTCTCTTTATTCTTAGTTCCTCTTCAATATGATTCTCTTAATTTTATATTGAAATGATGGTCATCTTTGGCTAAAATATTGGCTTCCTTAATGAAAATATGATTTTTAGTTTTGTTTGAGTGCTTGGCTAGGGTGGATGAATTTTTTTCGAAGAAAACTCCCCTACAATAGTGGGCTTACTACAACATACCAATGAACGTACAGGAAGAGAATTCCATAAAGAATAAATAACAAAGATATTATAACCGAATTCAAAGAAAATAGGCTTACTACAACATGCCAATGAGCGTATAGGAAGAGAATTCCATAAAGAATAAATAACAAAGATATTATAACCGAATTCAAAGAAAATAACTAACTATTGAGAAGAGGAGAAGGGTTAATTCACCAGGAGTCCTACCATTGTTGTTGTTCCCGATTGTCGGTGTAATATACCAGATATAAAAAGTATGCAGAACATAAATAAAATGCTAGAAATGGCAAAATAACAGTAATATAACCAACATAATCTCCACAATAACACATAAATGATATAAGAACAACAACATAAATAACACTTTGATTCAGAAAGTAATGTTCACGGGCCTCTTCGAGGGGGCAACCTCCATTCGAGAAACGCTCTGTTACAATAATATCCAAGCTAGGGTTTTCATACCCTCGACCCTTATTTATACTAAATATGTCTATCAAGAGAAGAATCTAGAGGAAGATCCTTCTAGAAGCGGAAACCTCTATAAGGTATTCTTACATCCGCCTTATTCTATTTTATTGAAAGGCCTTATTAATATTGACCTTTATTACATCCGAATATATTGCTCTACCTATGTGCGGGTTAGGACCCTAACATGTCTGCCCCCTTAAAAACAACCTTGTCCTCAAGGCTTGAGAAGTGGAAACTGCTGCAAAATGGTAGCTGGTTCCCAAGTGGCATCTGCTGGAGTTGTATCTTTCCACTGGACTAGCACTTCCTTGATGGTTCTCTGGCGCAGGCGACGCTCATGCTGGTCCAAAACTGCTTCTGGTTGTAGCCAAATGGATCCTTTTTCAACTAACCTGGGAAGGTTGGTTTGAATTTGGCACCTAGTTCCAATCACCTTCTTTAAGCATGAAACATGAAAAACACGATGTAGCTTCGACTGATTGGGAAAAGTTAACTGATATGCGACTTGTCCCACATGCTTGAGAACTGTATAAGGACCATAAAATTTGGGTGCTAGCTTCTGACAATGCTCAACCTTGAGGGAAGTTTGCTTGTATGGTTGTAGTCGCAGAAACACCTGATCCCCTTTTGCAAATTGACGTTCAGAGAGACCTTGATCTGCTTGTTGCTTCATGTGATTCTGTGCCATGACCAAGTTCTCTTTGAGGGTACGAAGAATATCCTCTCGAACTGTAAGTGTTTGGTCAACCGCCTGGACCTTCGAGGTACCCAATAAGTATGAGAGAACTGAAGGTGGCTTCTGTCCATATACCGCTTCAAGAGTCGTGCGTGTAGTTGTATGGTAGGAAGTGTTGTACCACCATTCAGCTAGGGGTAACCATTGAGCCCAATAATTTTTCTTTTCAGAGGCAAAACACCTCAGATATGTTTCCAAACACTTGTTGAGAAATTTCGTTTGACCATCAGTCTGGGGATGATAAGTTGTGCTGAGATGCAATTGGGTGCCCTATAGCTTAAACAGTTCTTGCCAAAAATTGCTTGTGAAAGTTGGGTCACGATAAAAAACAATAGAGTGCAGCATGCCATGAAGCTTGAAGACCTGTTCCATGAAAATTTGAGCCACTGTGGATGCAGTAAATGGGTGTTGAAGAGCGCAGAAATGAGCATACTTCGAAAGGCGATCCACAACCACCATTATGATTGATTTATTTCCCAATTTGGGTAAGCCAGTAATAAAGTCCATAGAGATATCCTTCCAAATAGAAGGTGGAATCGGAAGCGGTTGTAGTGTGCCCAGAGATTTGACTGTTTCTCCCTTGTTGCGTTGACACACATCACATTCAGCGAAAAAATTATGTATGTCCTATTTCATACCATCCCAGAAAAAAGAATGTTTGACCCTGTCATAGGTTTTGGTGAACCCAGAGTGCCCTGTTGTGGGTGTAGCATGAAGCTCAGAAAGTACCATGGATTTAAGCTTTGATTGTTTACTTAAATACAAACGACCTTTGTATCGAAGCTCATCCTGGAGCCAAGAGTACCCCGGGGGAGCTGGAGAATTGGTCTGCAATTGTTGGATCATATTTGAACTTTTGGGATCTTGTAGCCATTCCTGGCGAACAACCTGGAGCCAATATGGTACAATGAAGGAAAGAGAAAAAAATGATCCTTCTTCTTCATATTTTTGGGACAGTCCATCTGCCACCACATTGTCTTTGCCTTTCTTGTAAATGATCTCATAATCATATCCAAAGAGCTTAGTCACCCATTTTTGTTGCTCCAGGGAGGAAATGTGTTGTTCCAAAAAGTACTTGAGGCTTTGATGGTCTGTCTTAATTTGGAAACGTTGCCCCAAGAAATAAGGGCTCCACAGATCAGCGACATGCAGAATAGCCAACATTTCCTTTTCATAGATGGGTTTGCCTAGATTCCTTTCAGATAGTTTCTTGTTGGTGAAGGCCAAAGGTCGACCCTCTTGCATAAGGACAACACCAATTCCTTTCCCTGAGGCATCACATTCCAACACAAAGGTCTTTGTGAAATTAGGAAGGGCCAGAACCAGAGTGGTGCACATGGCCATATTCAAGGTTTGAAAAGCTTGAGTAGCAGCTGGAGTCCAAGTGAAGGAGTTCTTTTTGAGGAGAGCAGTGAGAGGTGCTGCAATCTTTCCATAATTCTTAACAAACTTGCGATAATACCCTGTTAAACCCAGAAATCCATGCAAGATTTTGAGAGTCTTTGGGTGCAGCCAGTCTTGCATAGCTTCAATCTTTTTCAGATCCACCCTAACGCCATCCTTGCCAACCAGATGACCCAAGTATTCTACTTCTGAGGAACCAAAAGCACATTTAGACTATTTCAGGAAAAGTTGGTGCTGAGAGAGTAGATGGAGAACTCGATCCACATGAGTAAGATGGTCTGTCCAAGTTTTTCTATAGATGAGGATATCATCAAAGAAAACTAGGACAAAATGAAGGAGAAAGGGACGGAAGACATGATTCATGAGGCTTTGGAAGGTGGAGGGGGCATTACACAAGCCAAAAGGCATGACCAAAAACTTATAATGGCCCTCATGAGTTTGAAAGGTCATCTTGGGAATGTATGCCTCTTTCATACGTATCTGGTGATAGCCCGAGCGAATATCAAGTTTAGTAAAGAATTGGGCACCACTCAATTCATCCAGGAGGTCATCAATGACAGGAATGGGAAATTTGTCTTTAATGGTCAGTTTGTTGAGGGCATGGAAGTCAAGACACATTCTCCAAGAACCTTCTTTCTTCAGGACCATGACTACAGGAGAAGAGTAAGGGCTTGTACTAGGGCGGATAATGCCTGCATTAAGGAGTTCCTGGACCATTTTCTCAATTTCATTTTTTTGTGAAAAGGGGTGGCGATACAGATGGATATTGGGAGGAAGGCTTCCGGGTACAAGGGGAATGGAATGATCATGAACACCATGGGAAGGAGGGAGTCCTTAGGAAGTGGAAAATACCATTTGATGTTTAGAAAGGAGGGCTTGGAGGTCTTGCAGCACCAGGGGTGTCTCTGTTGCTTGTATGGCATGGAGTTGGGCAATGACATTAGAATGACCTTTTTTGAGCATCTTTTCCATTCGATGGGAACTAATGACCTTAGGTGAACCAATGGTGATGCCTTGGAATTTATATTGGTGGCCTTCCTGGTCGAATTGCATGGTTAATGCCTTAAAATCCATGAGAATGGGACCCAGATTTCTTAGCCAGTATGCACCCAACAAAATGTCACAACCACCCAGATCGATAGAAAACATATGGGATTTTAGGTGGTAGTCACCAATTTGGAGATGCACATTTTCACAGCACCCTCCACATTTCATAGAACCACCATTGGCAATCATGATTTGGAAATTGTTGACGACATGGATGTAGCAATGAGTTTCTTGGGAAATGTGGCGATGAATAAAATTATGTGTGCTTCCACTATCAACCAGAATGATGACCTTTTGATGCTTGATGTAACCGATTAACTTGAGGGTTTGGGGAGCGGAGAAGCCAGTGAGAGCATTGAGCGAAATGACCGGTTCCACTTCGGGAGGGTCTAAGGGAGGGGTTATATCAGATATTTCAGGTGACTTAGACACAAGGGGAGTTTCAACATACTCTTCTGAAATATCCTCAGAGATGGCCATAAAAATCTTTTGTTCCTTAGACTTGTGGCCTGGGCAATATTTGTCATCACAATTATAACAAAGGCCTTTGTGTTGGCATTCATCCATTTCGGCCTTGGTCAATTTTTGGATCTTTAATGGGGCGGAGGGAGTAGTAGGATTTACAGGTTTAGGGCGAGGGATAAAGGGGCGAGCGGGGTCAATTTTTTTCCAAAAAATGATATGGATGAGAGTGATAAGGGAGAAGAGATGAATTCAATGGAATAGGTCTCAAATAATGTTGAAGAATACTGCAACGATGAAATCCCCAAATGCTTAACTAGTAAGAAAAGTGTAGTGATTTGGCAACCCGAACACAGTTGCGCGGCAACAGATCTTGTCTGTTTTAATTTGTTTATGTTTCTGTCCCCCAAGGGTTAGGTATTCAAGGGTTCTACAAACAAGGGTTTGCCCTGTGCTATAGCTCTCTAATATGTGTGCGGGGTCCAACAATAGTACTCGACCCAATATCTCAGGGCACTAACTAAGGAGGATAGATCGTACCCTTAGTCGTACTATCCGAATACCCAGGTACTAGAGAGTATCTTCCCGTGTGTTTTTCTCAGTGGCACTGTAGCAGTTAGGCAGTCGATTGGTTTATCTAAAGAGGGCTTCAGGAAATCTAGGCCGATCCATACACAGGTTCTGTTTGATGCACTACCACTCGAAGGGGTACCAACAGGGGTTACAAGGGTGGCCAACAGATGTGCACTTAAGAACCACTTGTATTTCCTGCGTGTATGAATCCCTCAACCGCGGGTTTATGCGCGTAACGACAGATCTCTGTGGCTTAAAGACGCTAGAATAATTTTCTACCTTGAAAAAAATTTCCCACAATTTCTGCCAAGGAAAGTGCTCTGATACCACTTGTAATATACCAGATATAAAAAGTATGCAGAACATAAATAAAATGCTAGAAATGGAAAAATAATAGTAATATAACCAGCATAATCTCCACAATAACAAAAAAATGATATAAGAACAACAACAAAAATAACACTTTGATTCAAAAAGAAATGTTCACGGGCCTCTTCGAGGGGGCAACCTCCAGTCGAGTAGCGCTCTGTTACAATAAAATCCAAGCTAGGGTTTTCATACCCTCGACCCTTATTTATACTAAATATGTCTATCAAAAGAAGCATCTAGAGGAAGATCCTTCTAGAAGCGGAAGATTTTATCAGGTCTTCTTACATCCGCCTTATTCTATTTTATTGAAAGGCCTTATTAATATTGACCTTTATTACATCCAAATATATTGCTCTACCTATGTGCAGGTTAGGACCCTAACAGTCGGAGTTTCCACACTCTTTTTCCAATAGTTCCTCTACAATCTATAAGAATATCAACATACACACCTTGCAGAGAAGTAGTTATACTGATAACTACCTGTTAGTTCAATGAAAAAATAATAGAATGATAACAAAAATTAGTATTCTCTGAAGCATATATGAAAGAATTGCAAATTAAAAATGTAATATACCCAACCCACTAAGTAATTTCTAAGGGATGGTGTATCAAATATTTTACTTCTTTTCCTTAGGATTAAACCCCAATTAAAGGCTTCCTTTGTCTTCTGCTCGTTAAGATATTTCCAACAATTGTAACCATGCTCAAATCCGAGCTTTAGATCACTAGTTATGGTCTCCTAAAGTTTCAGGATTTATTACCAAAACCCTCTCATGCCCACGTAGCACCCATGTGGCACCCCTGTAGCATCCATGTGAATTCAACTGGCACATACATGGTTGTTAATGTAACTAATCACACAACCCCATGTGGTAGTTTTACTCATCAAAGCCATAATCCTATCAACCCTCGACCCCTCCGCACTCACGCCATCAGACTTAATGCACTCATCTGACACCTAACGTGTCAATATCGTCTGACTGGGTATCGACCCCTTCCGAAACCACCACATCACTAACTCACCTTCTGTTGATACTCGATATGACGATATCAGGCTACCATGTATCGACCCATTCCGACACCTCCCCAACACAAACTCTCAATAAGCGATATGCCAGTGGTCCAGTTGGCACCTTGTACACATGGACCAGTCTAGACTCACCACCTGGCTAGACACAGGGCACATGTGGATTGGAACCTTCCATGCTTAATAACTTGATTAGGTTAATTAATCAATATCACGTTAAAATCCCATGCCTTAGGATTTTATTCATTTAATAAACATTAATGTTAATTAATTCCTTATTAATTAAATATCCCTCATAATTATATTTTTACATAGCCTTATATATCCGTCGTGTAATTATCAATGATAAACTATCTCTTTTTACCTTGGGAATCCAACATCCCGAAATGGTTTAGTGTTAATTAAATATCAATATTATAATATAATATATTATAATATAATTAAATACATCATAAAGCACCCAGTTTTGTCATTCTTATTTAATAATGTAACTTACAGACCCCTGGACATATAAATTGTCCTCTTCACTTTCCTTTTCCAACTTCTAGCGCCCGACACCTCGACGAAGTTAATATTATTATTTTAATATAAGTTTTTACTGGCCCCGGATATTTCATTTCTTACATGCAAATTCAAGTTTCGAACCCTTGGTACCCAACATCCCGGTGATGATCCCACGTGATAATGTGTGTGTGTGTGTGTGTGTTAAAAAGGAAAAATTGTCGACCCTATCCACCCTCAGCTATTAAGTAAAGCATGCACCTTCTACCATACCCTCTCCTAGTACATGGTACTCCAGTGGGGAAAATTAAATAATATTATTTATTGGATATGTCGGCCTAGGTGAAACGCTTAGCACACACATTCTTTGACCTTTCCTCTCAACCCTGCGATGCATAACAACCTGATAGGGGGTTAAATAACATTATGTTATATCAACCCGAGTAAATTTTTTATCACGTGCTCATTCCTTTCCATCTCCCAACGCCGATCACCCGGTGGAGGTTGAATACTATTAAACATTAATAGAAAGGAAATGCATATAATATTCTAGTCTTTAAAATAATACAAAAAATAAACATATTCAGAGGAAATTACTCCAGGGTTGTAGAATTTATCCATAGTCCGAATTCATGGGACTGGTTAATTTAAATTATTATTTTTCCTAGAAGGAGAAATCATGAGCTTCTCCACTTCAGTTTAGATTTATCTCTTTGGTTTTATTTCATTTACAATTTACAATTTGAATTATATATATATTCATTTCTCCACTCTAAAAAATTAAATTTTATTTGTACACTTACCATCCTCATGGTGTGGGAGAGTAAGTACACTCACCATCCTCATGGTGTGGGAGAGTAAGTTTGTTCTTTTACTTTGTTTTACCTCCCACCATAATTTAGGGGAGTTTTGGATTAAGAGAGGAAACCCCTCATAGTAAATTCCATTTTTTTAACATAAATTACAACTCACCAGAAAGTAAGGGATTATTTCCTAAATTATAGAGAATGTAACACGCTTCATAGCTACACCACGAAAATGTCAAATTTTGTCATATTTTTCAAAACACAAATTGGTATAAATATTTATAACTACCCAAACAAAATTCATGAGATTTTGTATTTTTATTTCAATTAGGAAATTGTATATTTATTTCCCATTCTTTTCTTAATATCTACCCTAATTTTTTTTCTTAATATCTACTCTAATTTTTTTTCCCTCTTTTCAATGTTTGGCCTATTCTCCTAAGGCCAAACAAAAGTATGAAATTCTTTCTAACTCTAGTGTTGAATAGATTTTCTTAGGTCAGTTGAGTGACCAAGGCCTTCTAACCTGTTTTCAGGTTTCCAACAACATTTATATTTCCCTATTTTCAGGTTGTTTTGTGAAGACAATACTATCCTACTACTAACACTTGGATTCCTATTATCTTGCAAGTGAGTTGAGAGTTATTAGTTAAACAATATTTCACTGGAATAGATATAGAAACCAATATAGTATACCATATTGATACCAATTTAATGAAAATACAGTCAGTAGGAAAAATTATCAACACATTACTTTTCAGTTGTAACACTCTCCTGAACATAAAAATTTCTCAAGCTATCATTTAACAGAAGAATGAAATTCACACTGCTCAGAACATGTTTTGCAATATTGCTGAACTTAACATTTGCATATATTTACAAACAAAAATACTTATCTGAAAGCTAGAAAGTGTTGGAATTTATTGAAGGGTGTGCCACTTTCCACCCAACCATAGGCACAATTGCACCTGTTATCTCTACAGTTGGCCACCCCCTATCC
The DNA here is from genome assembly GCA_009831015.1 of Picea engelmannii. NCBI lineage: Eukaryota > Viridiplantae > Streptophyta > Pinopsida > Pinales > Pinaceae > Picea > Picea engelmannii. The sequence goes on along the minus strand of ML781906.1, from coordinate 588,959 downwards.
AGAGTGTGACATCATGAGGGTAAATGATTTTTACTCAACAAATGAGAAAAGATGAAGGCTACTGTCCTTCACCTACATGATCTTAGCAAGCCAAGGGTTCAATCCACGAAGCAAGAGGGATTTATCTTGTCACAAAGATCCACACCAACTATCATAAACAGTACAAGGGAGGCCTTTCACTACCTCATAGTTCCTCAACACTCTCCCTTCTTAGTGCCTTCATAATTGCTCAACTAATCACTAAGCTTCTTAGCCACATTTATCAGCCTGATCGGAAGACAATTTCCAATGGCTCCTGCACCCAAAAAATGTGTTTCTTCACTTCTCTTTGTTCTTATAAGAACCAGAGGAGATTCACACACTCGTCTTCACTCAGATTTGGTCCCCAAACCTAATCGTGGGTCTCCTCCTTCTGCCCGCGATTTTCCTCCTTTTTTTTCCTTCTATAGAAATATTTAATGGGTCAAATCCCCCAATTCATGGATCAACCCAGAATTCTCTAGATGGGTACTTTTCCTCCCATGCTTATGAGTTAAGGTAGTTCTGGTACAACACCCATTCTTTCTCATAATTGTGGGAAGCTAATAGTTCAATTACCAACTTCCTTCATTAACTAAAATTCTAGAAGAATGGGAAATCTAGGTTTTTCTTGAATATTAAATTGGTAAGGGAATTTCCTCATTATTTCCCTCTCAAGGCATTATCTCTATGTAAGTGCTCCACCCACCAACAATTTCTTTTTATTGTCATCAAAATGCATTTTATCATTTTCATTTTTTATCATGGTCCAACCATTAAACATATTATCCATGACTCATGGCAACATTTGACATATATTTACATGTTGGTGGAAATAGGGGTATTACAATTCCCCCCCCAAAGGAACACCATCCTTGTTATTCTTTGCATCTCAAAAACACCGTCCATGGTTCCATATTTGAGTTTCTTCAACAATGTTTTCCTCTTCTTGGTGTAGTCCTTTCCCAAATTCTTATCATTCGGCACATGCCTACACCAATTTCAAACAAAAAACATATTAATCACAATTTCATGCAAAAAAAAATAAAAATGTTGTTCATAATTCAAGAGGAAAATTTTCATATCAACAAAATACTTATTTGTGTAGTTAATGGATCCACACCCATATGGTTATCACATTTACTCAACTCATTGTTTTTCTTGACATAACCATTGTTCTCATGATCCCAATCAACAAATAACAAGATTTATCGAAGTCTCCTCTTCCTTGTGATCACTCACCTTATAGGATCAATAATCCCCTTCTTTGCTATACAGTCTCTTGGGTGATCCATCTTGCATGCCAAGGATTTCTCGCACAAGAAGAGTTCAGAGACTTCATCGAGTCTTACAGTTGAGGGATCCCTCTGGATTTCTTTGTCAAGGCATCCCTCCATATTGTGTTACCACAAAACAATATTCTCTATAGTGATTATGACATATCACAGGGTTCTCATGTCACAAAAATAACCTTTTTCCATTCTTTCGAGCTTGAAAACCATCATTTGTCCCTCCATAACATATCTATTATCTCACTTGTATCACATGCATACAACAATCATGACATTTTTATCATCAATTTCCAATCAAGCCTCTTTTTAAAATCTATTACCCATAGATTCCCAATTCCATAGTTTCATTTTTGAATATATTCCACATAGGAACTAGATTTACAAGTATGAGATTTTCCTTCTCATAACAGTTTGTCTCTTCATAACCAACAAACATTGGTCTTCCTTATGGAATTATTTTGTTACCATATCCAAGACCCTTTCTTCCTACAATTCCAAATTATTTTTTTCACACAGCCAAACAAATTGTTAGTTCTTGTGCACATTATACTTTCATTGAACACTTGCAGTGACCCAGAACCAGTTTAAGAATTGTCCATACTAAAAATTACGTCACATGTATCTATTCAATGATATAAAATAAAATGAATTATCATTCCTTACACATACATCATTTCATCATACCAAGGCTTTCAAAATGAAATCAATTCATCATATACATTTTAATCAATGTACCAATGTCCATGGTCACATTCACACACAATGCACCCTTGCATTGATTTCAGATTATCACTTTTCAAGTTAGGTACTCTACCATGGTGTACTAGGACTCAACCAACTTCTCACCACATGGGTTTTTGTTCACATTCATTATTGCAGTAGGATTTCATTTCCTTCTTTGAGATGATCATGACCTCAAATTAACATACATTTTATAAAATTAAAATTTCATATGAATGCATTCCAACATTCTTTATTTGTTGGCAATCAGGGTATCAATATTCTTGGCCACCCAATTCCCTTCTTTACCATTCTTACAATTCAGTTGGAATATTGGAAGATCCTCCTTCCATAATGGGTAGTCCAATACATACCCTCTTTCACACAATATGCATTTCCTCAATACATACCCTCTTTCACACAATATGCATTTCCTCAATGCATTCAACCAATGTGCTACTTATGAGCACTTGTGTTCTGAATTATTCATGATTGATCTATGCATTCATAATGCATTTGTTCATGAATTACTTGTAAGGACTTCAATCATCCTTGGATTTCATAGGTTCCTCCCTCTTTCATTCAGGTTCTTTTCCCGAATCCTTCCCTTCTTGGTAATCAATGACACCCAACAATCAATTAAATTCACATGCATATCAACAATATATGAAATATTTCAGAAGGGATTCTTACCCAATCCCTTTCAAACTGTTGAGATTTGGGTACCTTGGAAAGTGATCCCCTTGTGGTTTTGGGCCTCTAACCTCAAGAGGGAGATGTTTCTACCATTGTTCCATGTACTTTATGTCTAATTTCACTTTGACTTAGGAGAATTAAGTCAAAAGTGAAATTTAGTTATTTTAGCCTAAAGTGACTAATTATTCACTAAGTGGCTGAATGAGGGGACATAAAGTGAACTTAGGGAACTTAACCCGAAGTGGGTTTTGAGTTGAGATTATTTTGGAGAGATATCAACCATTTATTAGGGATGGCTTGGGATGATCCTATCCATCCACTTTTTAGGTTTCCTTATGGAGGTTCAAGAAGGGTGCAAGGGGCAACATGAGGGCCATTCACTTGTATGTTCATCAAGAGAGTTGGGATAAGGGAAAGAGGATGGAAATGGAAGCATTGAAAAAGGGAATCTTGGGCGCCTCCTTCCATGGAGGGCTCATGGAGGATTAAAGCTTCATTATTTTTTGGTATTGGTTATTACTTGGAGGAGGGCGCACACTTATCTCATAGTAGGAGGACTTGTACTACTTCAGATTTATATGGTTCATGGTGGAGGGGGCACATAATAGGTTTTTTTGTGCAATGGATTCTTCATTGGGCCAAGGAGGAGGTAGATCATATCACTTTAGTGGATAGAACAACAAGGAGGAAGGGTGCATTTTCCTAGGCACATTCTTCTTGGAACCTATGCTACAAGCTTGAGAGAAGCTTGCTATCTTACCAGGTTCTATTGTATTATATTCCTTGTTATATTCACTACTTGAGATCATCATTATATATACTTTCATTGCAAATTGGTTTTCCCCCGGGGGGGTTATCCAAGGTCATGTTGACCAAAAATACCTATGTCTATTTTCATGCATGCTTAGATGTGTAGATCAACATTTTGGTGTTGTAAATATCTAGAGGAGTGTTACTTGTTTTGATTTATATTGTATGTGCTAACATTGGGTTACAAAAAAACTTGCAAGGCAGCCTCAAAGAACATTGTTAAGCCCTAAATAGTGGCTCATTACCCCTTAATTGGGGAATATTATATTAGTAATCTTATTTTATTTATGTCAGCTTTAGGCCATTAGTTGTAATTATACCTCCTAGTCTCCTATATATACCAAGGAGACATTTTCATTTTGAATCATCTTGTAATTGTACATTTATGTGGGCATAAGGAGGTTTCCCCCTTGAAAAGACTTATTATCTGAATTTATCTCTTTTTAAAGGCATTGAGTACTTATTCTGAGGTTTTTCTATGCTATATTGATATTTGATTCTTAACATATGGTATCAGAGCTCAAGGTCTTGGGGTTTCGCTGCTACATCTGAGACACCTTGGAATTTTCGCTATAACTTTTTTTCTAAAATGTTTCAAAAGGAACGGCTTGGAGGGTATTTATTAGACAAATCAAGGTACGTTGGGTTAAACTTTTAGCTCCTGAGGCCTTATACTTTAGGAGATACATCCTGTGAAATATAGGGTTCTCGAATCTTCCTAAACCGAGTCATAGCGAAACTTTTGCTATAACATTTTTTATGTAACGTTTCAGAACCTGAAATCTAGAGGATATTCACAAAAATTAGTAATATATCCGTGGTAAAAATTTTAGCTTCTGGGTCATCTTAAATTTGTATATACACCCTGTGTAAGATAGGGTATCTGACTAGTCCTATTGACTAGTCTCAAGAAGGTGTTCCGGGTAAAGAAATCATAACTTATTTCTAGAGTATACAAATTGAGTGATACCAGTTTCATTGGATAGTGGATGGTCTGTAGTATTTCTGGTACGATTTTCAGAATTTAATATCAATTATTGTGTGTGGGGCATGTTATACAAGTGAGATCTCCTGAAAAGGAAAAAAATCAGCAAGTTGTGGGGAAGCTACCATAAATTCCACTTGGCACATCCAATTTTGATCAGACCCGTGGCATTGCAGAGAAGAAATATTAGAGAACTACAAAAAATAAAGTTTCATACCCAGAAGGGTCGAAAATTTAGAGATACAGTAGAAGAAATAATGTCTAGTAGAACCACCTCAAAATCAAGGTTCAAAAGTGATACTTGACCAACATGCCACCCAAAAAGGGAAATTCTACACCAAATAAGCCTCCAGACAATCCTACTTGGAATGTTGATGAAGGGGAAGAAATGCGCAGGGACATAAATGATTTACAAAAGAAGATAGTAACAAAAGATGAACTACAAGAGATGGAAGCTAAGTTGGAGGCAAAGATGGATGGTTTCATGGAAGGATTGAAAATTTTCGTAATAGAGAGGACACCTGAAAGTGAAAATGTATCCCATGAAATTCATGATGAGGACACAAGGAAGGTGAATCAAGAATGGAGAAAATCTAACTTTGGTTTGAAGACCAACCACGTTCTTAAGATCGATATGAGAAAGTTTGATGGTAAGGACCCTATCACATGGATACTTCAGATGGAGCAATTCTTTGATCTACATAATGTGCCACATACACAAAAGGTACGAATTGATTATTTATATTTAGAACCCAATCAATTTGTATGGTATAGATGGTTGTTTTCTCGTAAATCACTCATCACTTGGAAAATTTTCACGGAAGAAATGATAGCACACTATGAGGATACAAGGAGAAATACCTTCTTTAGCCAATTGATAAATCTCAAGCAAAAGGGTTCAGTTACAGAGCACATTGAGAACTTCCAAAGATTGAATATAAAG
>ML781906.1:566629-580392 GCA_009831015.1 Picea engelmannii | reverse complement strand
GGGATTGGGTGTTTTTAAGACTACAACCATACAAACAGATGTCCCTCACGCAAGCCAAGAAGGATAATAAATTATCACCAAAGTACTATGGCCCTTATAAGGTGTTGCAAAAGATTGGTACTATGGCATACAAATTAGAGTTGCCTGCATCTTCACGAGTACACCCAGTTTTCCATGTTTCCTTCTTAAATAAGGTTATAGGTGACAAGATCCTAGTTCAAACTATATTGCCAGAACTTAACGAGGAAGGAAAAATCATATTGGAGCCTAAATCCATCACTGACACAAGAATTTTCCAGCTGAGGAATAGATCCATTTCAGAGTATCTCATTAAATGGAGGAAACTACCAGCTGAAGATTCCACTTGGGAAGATGAGTCTTTTATACATAAGCATCCAGAGTTACTCAAGCGTTGCAGACAACACTTGTCTCAAGGGGAGGGGCATGTTAAGCCCTAAATAGTGGCTCATTACCCCTTAATTGGGGAATATTATATTAGTAATGTTATTTTATTTATGTTGGCTTTAGGCCACTAGTTGTAATTATACCTCCTAGTCTCCTATATATACCAAGGAGACATTTTCATTTTGAATAATGTTGTAATTGTACATTTATGTGAGCATAAGGAGGTTTCCCCCTCGAAGAGGCTTATTATCTAAATTTATCTCTTTTTCAAGGTGTTGAGTACTTATTCTGAGGTTTTTCTATGCTATATTGATATTTGGTTCTTAACAAACACTTAACCATTAAAACTTATGAGCATAAATTTACTTGATTGTTTGTTTTCATAAACATCAACAAAGGACACTTTGGGAGAAAAACTTAGAGCCTAATTTCAGGTCAAGGAAAAACCTATTTTGGAAGCCTCATAGCACCTCAGTTTTCTTCATGGTATCAGAGCCCTTGGTGGAAAAGACTTTCTGATTTCTAGAGCATTCAGTTGGTAGATTTTTGGGACAACTTGTTGGCAGATTTTTTGGATAGTTTGTAGGATTTTTTTGGACATTTGTGGATAGCCCCTTATAACACCTATGTGGAAAGGAGTAAGTATGAGTTGGAAAAACTCTTTTCACACTTGTGTTGTCAGGAGTGAGGTTGTAATTGGACTACCTCTTTTCACACCCGTGTTGACAAGAGTGAGGCAATACTCTTGTGCAGTTTTAGCATCATGGTGAGCTTTAGTGGATAGCCATGTCAGTGTCCCAAATGTAGGCATAGGATAGGATAGATGGAATTAGCAACTGGTCCCCTTGGAAGGCCAAGAAAATATTTTTCATGGAGGGTCTTGAACTATGGGATATAGTTCAGGCTCCCATTGTTCTTCCTCCTGTCACTACTCCCTTGTTGGTGGCAGAGTTTAGGAAGATGAACAACAAGGAAAAGAGGACTATTTGTGATGTGGTGAGGAACCACATCATACCCCATTTTACTGGTAAAGACTATGCCTTTGAGATATGGGCCTCATTGTGAAAGATTTACCAAAGTCCCAATCAGAACTAGAAGATAGCTCTACATGACAAGATCAGGAGCATTTAGATGCTCGATTCTTAGTCGGTTACATCATACCTTGGAATATTTACACAGATTCGAGATGAGTTGTCCACAATCAGGGAGATTATGGATCCTAACTTCTTGGTGAGGATAGATTTGAACAACTTTTCCAAACCTTGGAGTTCATTTGTACGAGGCATTGTATCCCGGGAGGTCATGCCTACCTGGGAGAGACTTTGGGAAGAATTTGTATAGGAGGAGCTGAGATCCTCAGAGAAATATCCTCATCAGCTTTCGAGGACAACATATTTCAGAGGGTGATGAGGATATTTCTCTATGGACTAAGGGAAAGAAGAAGACTGGCAGGGGTGCTAGACATGGTCCCAAGGCAGGGGCCAAACCACATCAGAGTGGTGGTGGGAAAGAGAGAGACACTAGAAAAATGAGATGATTTGCTTGTGGAGATATGGGTCACTATGTAGGATAATGTCCCAAGAAGAAGAAGAAGAAGCAACAGGATGGTATGTCAGCAACAACAGAGGAGAAGGAGTTCGCTACTCAATTTCGAGGGAGTGTGCTTTTGTCAGTTATTGTTTGTCAATTGATTCACCATCCAAACAAAGGTGGGGAGACAGATTTGAGGAGGTATCATTGACTCAGAGTATTGATTCAAAGGTATCTCAGACTCAACTTTCGAGGAAACCACATTCAGGGTTGACTGATCCACCTGGGACAACTTCAGTTTCAGATTTATCGAGCAGATAAAGGTTTGGTGTAGGGGCTTCAGATAATTAGAGATTGATGAGGGGGAGTAGGGATCCAGAGAGGCTTGAGTCTCACTTGGAAATTGAGACAAGTAGATCAAGTTCAAGTTCCACTTTAGGTGGAAGTCACTTGGTGAGAGGCCAAGTTGAGGATCGTGGTGAGACACCAAGATCCATATACTCTTGGTGAGATGCCAAGAGATGAGACTCTTGGTGAGATTCTAAGAGGGATACTCTTGGTGAGATGCCAAGAGATGTGAATCTTGGTGAGATGCCAAGAGTAGTGATTGTTGATGAGATGACATGAGGTAGAAATCCTTGGTGAGAGACTAAGGTTGAGATCTTTGGTGTGATGCCAAGATTTAGGTGATATTGGATAGGTGGATATGCACTTCCATAGATGAATCACGTAGGTTGAGAAGATCTATGTCAAATACCACTTTTGATGATCATGGTACAACCATACTCACCGAGTATTTTCCAATAGGAAACCATGTCCACTACAGGGATGAGATTGGGGGTGAATGGCACTTTCCTTGATAAGAGGGAGTGTTGAGATTTGGGTACCTTGGAAAGTGGTCCCCTTGTGGTTTTGGGCCTCTAACCACAAGAGGGATATTTCTGTACCATTGTGCCATGTACTTTATGTCTAATTTCACTTTGACTTAGGAGATTTAAGTCAAAAGTGAAATTTAGTCATTTTAGCCTAAAGTGACTAATTATTCACTAAGTGGGTGAATGAGGGGACATAAAGTAAACTTAGGTAACTTAACATAAAGTGGGTTTTGAGTTGATATTATTTTGGAGAGATCTCAACCATTGATTAGGGATGGCTTGGGATGATCCTAGCTTCCATTCACTTTTTAGGGTTCCTTATGGAGGTTCAAGAGGGGCGCAAGGGGAAAAGGGAGTCTCATTCACTTGTATGTTCACCAAGAGAGTTGGGAGAAGGGAAAGAGGATGGGAATGGAAGAATTGAGAGAGGGAATATTGGGTTCCTCCTTCCATGGAGGGCTCATGGAGGCTTATACCTTTATTATTTGTTGGTATTGGTTATTACTTGGAGGAGTGTGCACTCGTGGAGGAGGGAACACACTTATCTGGAAGTAGGAGGACTTGTGCTACTTCAAATATGTCTGGTTCATGGTGGAGGAGGAACAGAACATGTTTTTTGTGTGTAAGGTATTCTTCATTGGGCCAAGGAGGAGGTAAGGTGCATCACTTCAGTGGATATATCAACAAGGAGGAAGGGTGCACTTTCCTAGGTGAATTCTTCTTGGAACCTGTGCTACAAGATTGAGATAAGCTTGCTATATTACCAGGTTCTATTGTATTGTATTCATTGTTGTATTCACTACTTGAGATCATCATTATATATGATTTCATTCCAAACTATTTTCCTCTTGGGGGGGGGGGGGTTATCCAGGGTCATGTTGACCAAAAATACATGTCTCCATTTTCATGCATGCTTAGATGTGTAGATCAACATTTTAGTGTTGTAAATATATAGAAGAGTGTTGTTTTTATTTATATTACATGTGCTAACATTGGGTTACAAGAACACTTGCAAGGGCACCTCAAAGAACATTTAACCATTAAAACTTATGAGCAAAAAGTTACTTGCTTGTTTGCTGCCATAAAAGGAACCAAATGACAGTTTGGGAGAAAAACTTAGAGCCCAATTTCAAGTCAAGGACAAACCTTTTTGGGTAGCCTCATAGGACCTTAGTTTTCTTCACAAACCTCATGCCACATAGGCATGAAATTTTTTATACTTGATATGGTTGCGAGCATCCTCTCTGATATTATCTCATCGGTGGTGCTTCATGAGAGCTCCTAAGGTCCCTTCATCATTTCTTTCAACAACACATTTTTTTGTATTCATCCTCTACTTGAGGTTTCCCACAATTGGTAGTTGTCTTCCCCAATAGCTTCAATATTTTCCTACACATAACAAGATTGATCACATTTAAAGTTATATCAAGTGTCATGTAAAATCAAAATGCATGTATCATAGAATTTAATTCAACAAAAATATGTATATATGTGTCCCATCATATCTATTTGCATTCTACCACGTCATCCTCAATGTGCTCACTGCTGATTTTTCATATGAGATGAGATATAATTGATGTGTTATTACAATGATGAGTGTTCCATATATAGAGAACATATGATGACCATTCATGAAAGGATGCGTCCCTTGTATAATAGATAACTACTTTTTATTATACACACACACACACACACACACACACACATTTATTTATTTATTTATATATTTATATCTAGAAGAATGTCTTCCCGATGTTTTCCAAACATCAACACTCCCTCTCAACGAGGGAGACATTCTTCATCATTCCTAAGATTGTCTTTGAGGTATACAAACTTCACCCTAGACTCATGACATTTGTCTGTAAGTCTTGGGAGATGTCTCTCTCCAAACTGAACTGAGGGGAAACTCCTACTGTAGCTCTTCCTTTGAGCCAATTGACTCTCTTTGAGATCATGCTCACTCTGGGTCAGCATGTTATAGCATCTAGCATCTTGAGTCTTTATCATTCGTTGTCAAATCACCATGACTAGGGAAAAGGCCACATGATGGTCTTTAACCACATGTACACTCATGTGAGTGAATGTCATCTCGATTCTAACTAACATGTGGAGAGCACCTCAAGTCCATAATATTCCTTGTCATCATCAAGGAAGGACTACACTTGGGCCCATTTACTCTCTTTGAGATCATGCTCACTTGGGCCCATTAACTCTCTTTGAGATCATGCTCACTTGGGCCCATTGACTCTCTTTGAGATCATGCTCACTCTGGGTCAACATGTTATAGCATCTAGCATCTCGAGTCTTTATCATTCGTTGTCAAATCACCATGACTAGGGAAAAGACCACACGATGGTCTTTAACCACATGTACACGCATGTGAGTGAATGTCATCCCGATGCTAACTAACATGTGGAGAGCACCTCAAGTCCATATTATTCTTTGTCATCATCAAGGAAGGACTACACTTGGGCCCATTTACCACAAGTACACCTTTGTGATAAATGCATCCTATCTCCCTTGGTCTACAACCCAATCTAGGAGAAGGTTCTCTTGATATTTACTCGGGAAATTGTAGCAAAAATGTCTATCACACATGGCACTCCCATGTTGACTTCTAGAGGATACTCCCTTTAGAAACACTAGGGTCAACTCCCCATAGTGTGTGACGTCAAGGTCAAATCCCTTGACATGTCCTCAAGTTCTCTCCACAAGGGACACACCATCATGTGCTCTCCACATGGGACGTTGGGCTATACGCCCAAACCCACTTGTCCCTCTCAGAAAAGTTTCCTCACAGATCAACTCAACTTAGTCACAGAGGAGTATGATCTAGAGAATGTTTGTCACACATGGAACTCCCTTGTGGACTCCTAGAGGCTACTCCCTCTAGAAACACTAGGGTCAACTCCCCATAGTGTGTGATGTCAAGGTCAACTCCCTTGATGTGTCCTCATGTTCTCTCCACAAGGGACATGTCCTCATGTGATCTACATAAGGGGCGTTGGGTTATATGCCCAAATCCTCTTATCCCTCTCGGATAAGTGTCTTCATAGATAAAATCAACTCAGTCACAAAGGAGTATGATCTGGAGAATGTCTCAGGAAGTTGCAAACATCAACACTCCCTCTCAGTGAGGGATTCATTCTCTTCCATGCTAGGTCTATCACGAAAGCACTCAAACTTTGTCTCGGTAAGGGATTTGGTAAGAACATCAGTAATGTGCTCATCTATAGGAAGGTATTGTACCAATATTTCTTTCCTCTACACCATGTCTCGGATGTAATGATACTTGATCTCAATGTGTTTCTATTTTTCATGAAACATTGGATTCTCTTATAGCTTCACATATCTCTAGTTATCACAATGAATAATGGTGGAATCCAACACATGTTCAAATAAGTCTACATGGACCTTGGGAAGCCATGATAGTTCGTGGACTGTCACACTCAATGCAATGTACTCTTCTTCTATGATTCTCAAAGCCACATAAGTTTGTTTCCTACTACACCAGGACACCATGGAAGATCCCAAAGTGAAGAAACACCCATAGGTTCTCTTCCTATCCACTGCGCTCCCTGCCCAATCCGAGTCAGTATATCCCTACAATCGCATGTCAATAATAGAAGTATATCTCATACACTGTCCAATTGTGCCTCGCAGGTATCTCAACACATGATTCACAACAATCCAGTGTGTTTGTCTCGACTGAATCATAAACTGGCTAAGTGCACTGATTACATATAAAATATCTAATATGGTTTTAACCAGATACATCAGTGATCCAATCAGTTTTCTGTATAGGGTCAGATCAATCTCATCAGAATCAAAAGAAGACACACGTATTTTCTTCAGATTCGTCACCATTGGTGTAGCCATGGGCTTACAGTTCAACATCTCAAAATTATTCAATATCTCAACTGCGTACTTCCCTTGAATCAAGAAGATCTCATTAGTTATTTTCCACACCTTTGTCCCAATAAGTAGTTCATCATACCAAGGTCCTTCATCTCAAACTTAGAGGCCAACACATACTTGCATTCAACAATAAGGCTCTTTGTATCGATGAGGAATAAATCATCAACGTAGAGGACCAAAATCAAGGACTCAACTTTAATAGTATTGTAGTACAGGTTGGGATCAAAAACACTTTTTTTGAAGACCAAACTCATCAGGTGTCCATCAATCCTTGCATACCAAGCTTGAGGTGCCTGCTTGAGTCCATACAGGGCCTTCTTCAACCTGCACACATGAGACTCCTTCTCATCTATCACGAAACCATCTAGTTGCTTGATGTATACTTCTTACTCAATCTATCCATTGAGAAAGTATGTATTCAAATCCATCTGATGTAGTCTTCAACCCATGGCTGCTGCAAAGACAATAATCATCTGGATAGAAGTGTATCAAGAAACAAGAGAAAATGTCTCCTCATAATCTATTCCCTCCACCTAAGAGAATCCTCTAGAAAGAAATCTGACTTCGTGCTTCTCGATGCTCTCGTTAGTTGTGTTTTCGATCCTATAGATCCACTTATAAGTCACTACAGACTTCCCCTTAGGTCTCAGAACAATATCCCAAACATTATTCTTCATGATAGACTGATACTCCTTCATCATAGAATCTCTACATATTGGCTGACTAGATGCATCCTCATAAAAGGAAGGCTCGGAATCAATGATGTGGATCATAGCTGTGACATAGAACGAATACCTCTGAGGTCTCTTTCTCTCTTGGAAGGTACCACGAGAAACTACATGTCCTTCTTCCTCCTACAGAGTCCAACGAGTCCATGCAGGTCTCTTTTAATGTACTACAATATCTCTAGGGACATCAACTAGAGCTACATGATCAACAAGATGAATTGGACCAATAGACTCAATTGTCTCCCTCTAAACTACTAGAGGGTGAGGGGGAGAAGGCACCATCTCTTCCTATCTCTCACTATCAATCTCCATGTGAGATCCTCTAGATATTCGAAAGGATACCTCCTCCTCAAAGGTAACATATTTTCTCACCTCAATCTGTCTCTGACCATGGATGTAGATCCAGTATGCCTTCAAATACTCAGTGTACCCCACAAATTTACCCTTTCTTCCTAAATGGTTTATCTTGGTCCTTTTCTCCTCAGGTACATGAATGTATATTGTACACCCAAATATCCTGAAGTGTCCAACCTTAGGCTTCAATCATGAACTATGTCTCTACTAGACATCTCTTGGTTCTCTCATGGAACACATGTCTAAGACATATCGAGGTTCCCTCTTGGAACCAATGTCTAAGACATATTGAGGTTCCCTCATGGACCAATGTCTCACAACACATACCAAGGTTTCCTCATGAAACCAATGTCTTGGTTCCTTCATCTGACCATCTAAGACATGTTAGTATGAAGTCCACATTCCCCCCCTACTAGTCCACATAGGACCCTCCGGGAGAATGTCTCATGATGATAGCTCAAACATCTCTAGAACACATCGAGGTTCCCTCGTTCTGGAAGAACCCTCTTTACCTTGTTGAAATTGATTGCAATTCGATGTGTTGTAACCTTTAAATTATAGCAAGGGCACATATTATATTCATTCTTCCAATCTTATGTCTCTTTCATCCATGAACTCACATGGATTCTATGATCATTGCATACCAAACTTGCATGCTTGAGAAGGTCAATTCACATTGCTTACACAACTCAAACAAGAATGTAGAACTATAGGGATAATACCAAAAATCTGCAAAATTTAATATGTAGGATACAAAGAGAAACTTATCACTGTAACTCATTGGTGTCGATCTCATCCATTCACTTGTCCATTTTATTTGGCCACAATTAAAAATATGATCACGTGAATTCCTTGTAAGATATGGTAACTGGATCCCACATAGATGGCAGTAGAAACTGTAGTTCATTAACTTCGTAGGAATTGTAGCTTTCCCCCATCATTGTATCCACTAGTACTTCCCTAGGGAACCTCAGATATGCCCCCTTACTATATATTCCCAGGAAAGCAGACACGACCTCTAAAGGTGCGACATCATCCCCTTGGAAGTATCCGATGTTGAATGGATTAGTGGTTTCTCCTTCCAAAATAGTGGCGATATTGATGATCATCCCATCAATTCCCATATCGTCATTTGGTGCCACCAGAGGATTCATTTGGGGTCTGTATATGGGATAATGAAACAACCACATGCACTACCTGGGACATTGAGTTTCAAGTTCCCAACCCACACATATGGAATAAGAAGCTTCTTCCTCGACAATATACTAGCATGGAATCTACAACTCATATAGAATCCCTCCACAGTAACATCATCGGACGTGAGAACCAAATACATGACATTTCCATTTTTTGTAAGTGCTCTGGAAGAAATCACCCTCTCCACGAGATTCGTAATGTGGATCTGCTTCAAGGACTTTCCAAGGGAATATCCATCGTCCAACTTCTACTTTCCCAGCCTTGTGGTTTCCATGGAGGTGGGCTTGTTAAATGAACCACTATATCTCTCATTGGTTTTACACCAACTATACATAGAGGGCGCCTTGGCATTACTATCTCCCAAAGATTGCACAAAGTCCCCCATGATGTAACATTGATCATAGATGAATCTACCATACCAAATCTCATGGAAATCCACGGTGAGTCCGGTGGTGAGTAGGGAACCAACCCATTCACAAAATATGATACTCCATACTCTTATAACACTCTAGTGTTGACAGGTGCTTAGAAAACAAGAAACCATCGGGCATTTATATGGGGAGTATGGGCCAACTACCAACAAACGTTCCACTCGCTAGTTGTGTGGGGAGAATGGTTGTGGTGCACACAACCAAAATACTTTCCTAGATACACTAGGATTTTGCGGTGCACACAGCCACAACCATGAGAGACTTCACACAACTAAAACAATACAAAACTTTCTTTTAGGATTATGGGCCCTCCCATGAGGGAGTTAGCCCATTGTCACTCTGATACCATGTTGATTTTTCATATGAGATGAGATATGATTGATGTGTTATTACAATGACGAGTATTCCATATATACAAAAAATATGGTGGCCATCCATGAAAGGATGCATCCCTTGTATGAGTATTCCATATATCTGAAAGAATGTCTTCCCGATGTTGTCCAAACATCAACACTCACTAGTGCAATCACAAATTCATTTCAGTTTTTTTGGTATTCTACAACCATCAACATTATCATGCCTTAAACATTTTCACGTAACAAATTTGTTCTCCTCCTGTAGAAACATAATAAACAACAAGAAATGAGTCAAGCCATTTTTCCCTTTTTCTAACTCCTTGATACAACTTGAAATTTTCAGTTCATCTAAATTGTTTCCAAGGATTCTCTGCCTTCACACAACATGGCTTAATCAAGGTTACTCATTTAGTCATATTAATGCATTTCTTCTTCTTTGCTTTCTCATTTGTTCTTTTGAAGCATCCAACTCTATTAAACAAACTAGAGTTTTTGAGTGAGAAAAGTATTCCTCCT
The DNA here is from genome assembly GCA_009831015.1 of Picea engelmannii. Lineage (NCBI taxonomy): Eukaryota > Viridiplantae > Streptophyta > Pinopsida > Pinales > Pinaceae > Picea > Picea engelmannii. The sequence goes on along the minus strand of ML781906.1, from coordinate 570,082 downwards.
TTTTACCTTCTTTGTTTTTGAAATATATCCCCTTTTTGGGATCTTCCCTCTCCATTCTTTGAGCAGTCTTAATCAAGTTTCATCTTGACCTTTCTTTAATATAATTAGCACATTACTACATCATTATTAACTCATAATTCAATTTCATTGCAGTGCATATAAGCACTTTAACCATAAATGGAATCAAAATGATTAACAAATCACTTGCATGTCCTTCATACATGCATTATATTTTAAAATGTAATTCAATATTCTTATACAAATAGACTTTGCATCCTATTGTCTAATTTTCCAGCAATCATCGATATCATGGATCTATATCTTGACATAGATCTTTACACAGTTCCTCCACATGGAATTTCTTCAACTTGCAACTTTCCTCATCAATATTATGGATCTATTCTCCTGACAAAGCTCTTTACACAGTTCCTCCACATGGAACTTCTTCAACCTGCAACTTTCCTTGTTGCATATCCATGATTGTCTAAAATGACCTCAATGTTGAGTTAGCATCAACTTCATCACTTCATAAATTACCCAATATTCCACAAGGAATATAAGCATGCATTCTTATTATGCATTCATATTGTGCATTCACACATGCACACTATTCTATTAGTTTTTATTCAAATTGCTCTTTCATGCACTCAACCACATGAATCGACATACTGTGTGTCTACCATAGGCACACTTTATAATTTTGTATGCATATCTATTTAAAATTATTTAACTCATGATTTTTCACAATCATTTACATGCAGTTTTTAGAGGATATTCATTTTTCCTTCTATAATAACAACATACCACTTCTTGCTCATTTCTCCTTCAACATTTTATATTAGCTCTTTCTGAGGGATGGAGCACACCCTGCTCAAGCTATTATTCAAATAAAGGAAATAAGATTCTTAAAACATATTCAATTATGTATCCATAGCATTATCCAATCCGAGAAAGTACAAATCTTGCCTCACAACACACTTATTCATGAAGTCATACCATGCCTTTAGTAAACATATACTCATACATCATACATGTGCATAATTTGCACATTTCTATATCATTCCTATTCATTTATTTGATATTAATATTAGCCTTATATGATGAGATCTTATAGTCAATTCACATGACAAGTTTCACATGAATATTTATAATTATGCTTCCCTCTCTACATGGAAACAACTAGCAAGAAAACACTCTTGATCTTTTGCTACTAAAGCATTCCACAATTCAGATAACATAAGTAGGTAATTACAACATTATCCAAGGAAACAAGATAACAATTCCAACTTCTCTTCATGCCTTAAGTATTTCTTGGTCAACAAACCTTTACGAAGGGAAAACTTTTCTAAATTCCATCTTATTTGTACTTTTACCTGTTACTGTTACTTGAACATACTAAGCCATACCTATATGGATATCATCCACCTTCGGATGTCAATCTGATCCATGGTCATATAGAAGTGTCCAATAACTTCCTTTACCCAAATTTAGATCAAAATTTCCTCAATTATTCTTCCTTATCCACATAAGGTCGCATACAATCAACATCATCAAAATTTTATTCATGTTGCTAGCTCCCGTGATAATATCAAGTTATCATCTATTGACAAAAATGATCCATCAAAAGACCATACATTACAACCAACCATAGGTTATAATAAGTATATTTGCATGTTATATACATGCTTACTCATTACCATATGCGTCACAACATATCCACATCTTACATTTTCATGCATAAACGAGTACTCATGTCAATAGGTATTTACATTCTCTTTAGTACAACCATGAGTTCATAAACTGGCTCATATGTTCATATCACTTTCTTATTTTATGAGGACTATCAACAATCCAGAGAACTCCCTTTTCTTTCACCTACCTAGATTATTGGACATCAATAAGTCTCATTCATTACAGGTCAAGTAAATTGACCTTACAATTTTCCATCAGTCCTCTAATCATGAGGAGTTATGTATATACATGGTTTAGTATTTTATTTAAGAAAAAAATATTACGGCCAAGGATTCCATCAATCCTTACTAGATTCCTTTAACCACAAGAAATCTTCCATCACCGTCTTATCCCTTATATAAACAACCATCATAAATTCAAGAGGCTCCATCTGTCCAAGAAGATAGACAACTTTACACTTAAATAAAATAACTCATCTCGTCCCTTCTCTGGACTCATGCAACTCTATAATGGAATTCTTCCACTTCTTCCATTCACATTTAGGTTTTACTATGAATGTCTATCAACATATTACCACTCATCTAGGATTAGCTATCATTTTTACCAAGGAAATGTAACATAATTATTATGTTTCATATCAACATGTGAATTTTCCGTTGCAAGAAATTTTGAAACAAAATCTTAGTTTGCAGTCTTCCTTCTCAAGGAAATTGTGCAGATAATAAAACAACTTTTTAAGGTAGAAACCACTTTTCAACATCCTCATATTAGCCTTGATATACCATTCTCAGGCCCATTCAGGCCTAGTGTTTGAACCTTGCTCTAGTACCACTTTGTAAGACACCCAACCCCCTAACTACTTTCTAAGGGATGGGGTATCAAATTGTTTTATTCTTTTCCCTAGAATCGAACCCCAATTAAAGGCTTCCTTTGTCTTCTACTCATCAAGAGATTTCCAACGAATATAACCATGCTCAAATCCAAGCTTTGGATCACCATTTATAGCCTTCTAAAGTTTCGAGTTTTATTATCAAAACCCTCTCATGGCCACGTGGCACCCACATGAAATCCACATGGCACCCCGGTGGAATCCACATGAATTAAAATGGCACATACGTGGTTGTTGATGTGACTAATGACATGGCTCCACGTGCTAGTTTTACCCATCAAGGCCATAGGCCTGTCAACCCTCATCCCCTCTGCACTCATGCCATCAGACTTGGATTTGGCCGACACCCGACATGTCGATATTGACTTATCAAGTATCGACCCCTTCTGACATGACCACATCAATATCTTACATTTTTTCAATACCCAATATTCCAATATTGGGCTACCAGGTATTGACCCATTCTGATGCCTCCTCAACACAAATTCATGATAAGTGATATGGCAGTGGTTCGATTGGCACCTTGGACATGTGGCCCAGTCTGGACTCGCCACCTAACTTGGCATGCAACATATGTGGATTGACACTCTCCATGCTTAATAACATGATTAGTTTAATTAATCAATATTATGTTAAAATCCCATGCCTTAGGATTTAATTTATTTAATAGACATTAACGTTAATTAATTCCTTATTAATTAAATATCACACGTAATTACAGTTTTACATAGCTTAATATACCAACCCAGTTTAATTCATTTCTTACATGCACATTCAAGTTTTGAAGCCCTAGTACCTAACATCTTGGTGGGGATCCCAAGCGATAATCTCTCTCTCTCTCTCTCTCTCTCTCTCTCTCTCTCTCTCTCTAT
>ML781906.1:547049-566566 GCA_009831015.1 Picea engelmannii | reverse complement strand
ATACCCTCTCTCAGTACCCGATAGTCTGGTGGCGAAAATTAAATAATATTATTTATTGGATATGTCAGCCTGGGTGAAATGCTTAGCACACACATCCTTTGACCTTTCCTCTCGGCCCTTCGATAACCAATGACCTAGTGGGGGGTTAAATAACATTATTTTATATCAGCCCGGGTAAATTTTTTGTCATATGTGTATTACTTTCCATCACCTGGCACTGATCACCCAATGAAGGTTGAATATTATTAAACGTTAATAGAAAGGAAATGAATATAATTTTCTAGTCCTTAAAATAATACAAAAAAATAAATATATTCAGAGGAAATTCCTCCAGGGTTGTAGAATTTGGCCTTAGTCTGAATTCATGGGATTGGTTAATTTAAATTATTATTTTTCCCAGAAGGAGAAATTTTGAGCTTCTCCACTTCAGGTTCGATTTCTCGTTAATTTCTCCACTATGAAAATTAAAATAATATTTATACACTCTCCATTCTCATGGTGTATGAAATTAAGTTTCTTCTTTTACTGTGTTTTACCTCCCACCATAATTTAAGGGAGTTTTGGCTTAATAAAAGAAATCCCTCACAGTAAATTCTAAATTTCTACCAGAACTTACATTCCACCACAAGTTGAAGCATTAGACTTTCCTAAATTGTAGGAATGTAAGACCCTTCATAGCTACACCATATGAAAATGCCAAATTTTCCATACTTTTCAAAACATAAATTAGTATAAATGTTTATAACTACCCAAATAAAATTCATGAGTTTTGTATTTTTATTTCAATTAGGAAATTGTATATTTATTTCCCATTTTTTTTTCTTAATATCTATTTTAAAATGTTTTACCCTCTTATCAATGTTTTTCCTATTCTCCCAAGGCCAAATAGAGGTATGAAATTCTGTCTAACTCTGGTGCTTAGTATATTTTCTCAGGTCAACAAAGTGACCAAGGCCTTCTGACCTGTTTTTAGGTTTCCAAAAACAATTATATTTTCCTATTTTTAAGTTGGTTTGTGAAGAAAATACTAGCCTACTATTAACACTTGGATTCCTATTATCTTTCAAGTGAACAGAGAATCCTTAGTAAGAAAATATTGTGTTAGAATAGATATAACAACCAATCTATTATAACATACTGATACCAATTTAATGAAAATGAAGTTAATAGGAAAATTATCAACATAATACTTTTTAGCTATAAAACTCTCCTGAACATAAAAATTTCTAAAGATATCATTTAACAGAAGATTGGAATTCACACTACTAAGAACACATTTTTCAATATTACTGAACTTAAAATTTGCAGATATTTAAACACATAAATACTTATCTGAAAGCTAGGAAGTGATAGAAACTATTGAAGGGTGTGCCACTTTCCACCCAACCATAGGCACAACTCCACTTGTTATATGTGCAACTGGCCACCCCCTAGCCAGAGTATGATTCCATGAGGGGAATTTATTTTTACTCAAAAAATGAGAAAATATTAAGGCTACTCTCCTTCACCTACAAGAACTTAGCAAGTCGAGTCTTCGATCCACCAAGAAAGAGGGCTTGCTCTTGCCACAAAGAACCACAAAAACTATCATACATATTACAAGGGAGGCCTTTCACTACCCCATAGTTCCTCAACTCTCTCCCCTCTCCGTGCCTTCTTGATTTCTTAGCCAATCACTAAAATTCGTAGCCCTATTTATTAGCCTTATTTGAAGACAGTTGCCAATGGTTCCTGCACCCAAAAAATGTATTTCTTCATGTTTTTCTATTATGATAAGAACTAGAGGAGATTCACACAATTTTCTTCACTCACATTTGGTCCCCATACCCAATCATGGCTGTCCTCCTCCTTCCTCCCACAATTTTACTCCTTTTATTTCCTTCTATAGCAAAATTCCATGAGTCAAATCCCCCAATTCGTGGGTCAACCTAGAATTCTCTAGATGGGTACTTTTCTTCCCATGCTGTTGAGGCAAGATGGTTTTGGTACAACACCCATTCTTTCTCATAATTGTGGGAAGTTGGTAGTTCAACTACCAACTTCCTTCATTAACTAAAATTCTTTAAAAATGGGCAATCTGGGTTTTTCTTGAATATTAAATTGGAAAGGGAATTTCCTCATTGTTTCCCTCGCATGGCATCATATTTGTGTAAGTTATCCACTCATCAGTAGTTTATTTTTATTTTCATCAAAATTAATTTTATCATTTTGATTGTTTATCATGGTCCAACCATTAAACATATTATCCATGGCTCATGCTGACATTTGGTATATATTTACATACTAGTGGAAATAGGGGTATTACATAAACAATAGAAATACAATGCACTTTGAAGGAATGGGTTTCTTATTGGTGAATACCAATTAGGTAATTAAAAATTATACATGTCTGATGGGACACTGCCCTGTCAAAAGAGACCCCATATTGCTCCACCAGTCTCCTACTATAAGGGTTGGTTTTGACTCTTAATTCACCACAGACCCAAAGAGAATATATGGGAGACTCTTGGTTAGATAGGTTGGTGATCAGAATGAGGATAGAAACATAGGTTTCCAAGTAGAAAAAACAACAACAATAAGGATATGGATGGGCTTACAAACTTGACAGGTATAGCCAAATAAGTGTTTTCTTTAAGTGTGCAAAGAATCATTACCTTTCTCCTTGTGGAAAATGCTCCTTTTATGCAGTTTGTAGTTGGTTAGAGACAATTGAGTACGAGTAAAAGGAGTTAGGAAACTAACCAAATCCATAACTCAACATTTAATTAGGCATAATTATATTTTTTTTAGCATTTATTACCATGTACACGGTTGTCCCTTGAGAAACTTGTGTATATGTGTGTTGCATAACTGCTAGGACGTGTACATCCTCCGATTTTTTTTCTTTTTATAAGGACTCAAGTAGGTATGCAGAAGATTTGTCTTTAAGTAGGATAGGGATTAATCCAATAAGAGCATCAATGCTTCAATGGTGGAAATTGATGCTATAACAAATGTACCCTAATGTGTGAGGCTATAAGAGAAAATGATGGTAGAAATACATTATAATTATTCGAAGATCAGTTAGCTAGTGTGAAGGTCACTATAATCCAATCTAAGGACAACAACCAAGACATAAACAAGTCAAAAAACTCAAATCCCAAGGAGAGAATATCCATGCTCAAGTGTGATGATAAGCATGGTTTCCAATCAAGTACAGTGTGGATCCATGAAGACTGTATATATAGAAAGCAATGATCATGGCCATGAGTGAGATAGATGGTGGATCCATGTCAAACATAGGTCATAGCCATGAAAGAGATACACAATGGATCTATGTCTCAAAATAAGTGAAGGATATATGGTGAAAGATCTAGAGAATTGATCCTTCATGAATACCAATGTGAGGAGTCATACTATCCAAGCAACTCAGGAAGAAACATAAAAGGGGAGATGTTATGACATTCTCAAGGCATTGAAATCAACTATCGTGGTACGAGTCTGCACCATGAAAATAGATGTGTTGGAGTTGACCATAGTGAGATACCATTTGATTACTGGTCATTAATGTATATTGTTAACAAATGCGAGACAACCCATCAATTTCGAATATAACTGGGTACCTATTCAAGGTACCTAGTACAATATAACAAGTGTGAATAAAGGATCTGATTTTGAACACCTGGTAAAATCTATTGTTCAGTAGACATTGATGTATTCCTACCATCAATAGCGACGAAATATACCACTGTTGACTGAAAGCACCAAGGTAATGATAATGAATCTAGATCCTCGTCCCAAAGAAAGATGTGATGAAGTCGATAAGAAGGAATTCACTGGAAGGAAGGCATTAAGGCATCCCCCATCATCCAACATGAGGAGTAGCAGAAGGCTAAATATTTGGAAGGAATCAGATGAAAGATTGAAAGGAATACCACGAAGTATGTCTCTCATGTGAAACATATGTTAATATCACACGAAAGAGACCCCATGAATAACAACCAATAAAAAATATTTTTGACAAAGGTGAGGAAACCACCAATGAGGGCAAATGGAATCCAAGATAATGCACGAATCCCAATGTGTGAATAATTTTCTTGTCGTCAAACACATGTGAAACCACTCAGTCAACAAAAAATTATGGAATATCACTTTCTTAGCACAAGGTCACCTATCAATTATGTAAATAGGGCCAGGGTGTGACTCTATGTCAAACTCTCAGAGAAACTTTTCGTATTTGATAAGAGATTAACTTGTCAATAGGAATTCAATGGGGACCTTCCATACCAACATGATTATAGGAAAAACATACTTCTAATTCTGAGATGTACTTGACACATGGGAAGGCCGACTTGCAAAGCCAAGAATTATTTAGAATGGCTGACACTGGCTAAAAATTCATTTGAACAAGAACGCGACACAATAAATGTGACTTAGGTAGCATGAAATGAGAAATGAACATTGACATAAGTTTGTGTTGCAGGAGGCAACAACAAACTCTCCATAGTGACTGGAAGAATAAACAGTAGGAGGAGTAACAACTATGTGTAACTAATTCAGTTTCATAAATCCATACTAACCCAATTTTTGAGACTTGACTCAAAACCTTTTGCGTTTTTCAGAGGCGACTCAGCTGTTGCCAATAACAGTAAAGAGGATTCATTCCAACACTATTTTTTTGGTTATTTGATTTTTTTTATGTTTTTCATATTGGAAAGCCTTAAAAACAGTAAAAGAATGCTAGAATACATGGAGGAAACGAGTGTTGCAGGTAATAAAACTAGTTCCAAGTGAAAGGAACATACCTATGCTCAATGAAAAGAAGCATGTGCAATATATGGAAACTTGGGGGAATGTTTCCTCCTCGGTTATAGGTGTCAAATTTCAAAGGAAAAAACTTGCAAGGATAACAAATGATGAGAATGCATAAGAAAATGGTTAAGCAACAAAAAGTTGAACTCAACATTAAGATCAAAAGAACAAGCATCAAAATGAAATACAATAATACAAATTAACACATAAGTATGGGATCCCCATGGGTAAATAGTCAGAATAATATTGAGAAGAGTATGAGGTTTCAACGCAAAGTCATGGGGGGACTAACATGACTCTCAATCCTAAGAATTTTTTTAGCATGGGAACATATAGGAAAAGAAGGTGCTAAAATAGGATTCCCATGATAGTAGGCTCTACCATGAATTGAATGACACTTAAAAATGACTAGAAATATTTGTGTCGCCAATAAGTGGGGTTGACCCTAAGTGTATAATCAATCACTGATAAAGCAAAATGCAAGGTGGAAATGATCCTACCCTATATTCCAGTGACGAGAACATTACCTAAAAGAGTCGAAAAACAAACTTAGCAGGTACACGAATACTATTTTGATCATCCTTCATGCAAAATCTCAACTTAAATAGTGATCTTGTACTAAAAATATGGTCTATTAGGCATTTTAATGACTAAAAATGATAGAAACTATATCAAATGGGTTAAAAAATTCTATATAATATGGAAAATAACCCAAAAATCTTTTCATTTAAGGTTTTTACCAAATTTAGTAAATGTAGGATTAAACCACAATCCAAGACCTAATTGTGAGAAGGAAATAATGCACTAGATAATTGCAAAAGCGAGAGAGGAGAGAGAAAAACAGAATCAATATTCACACATAAGAGACTAAGAAATCAACTACAATCACAATGTATTAATCCTTGATAACGAGTACAATATATAGGACTCTCCACATGATGAGTAATGTGCACTAGGTTGGGATTTCCATGTCCATGCTCAAGTAAAAAAGTAACTTCTCCCAACAACAACAATTAACTAAAGTCAAAAGTTGCTAATAATCAGAAAAGGTAAAAAATATAGGTGCAAACTCAGTGAGAAATCAACATGAAGTCAACATGCATTCCATAATAGAAAAACTCTCCTAGAATAAGACTATAGTCCAAGAATGGAACTAAATTCCTAACTGAGTGAGAATTTGCTAATTATGGAAAGTCACTAAATAAGTGTGAGTTAGTTGCAAGTATTAGATGGATAATCCACACTTCCCTAGGAGGATAATATTCTTACTAAAGTGTGCTCTATATCCATTAAATAGGAAATATCTCCTAAAATTGAGGAAATAAGAATTATCTCCTAAAATATAGGAATTTTCCTAATGGTGGCTAAGAAATAGGAATTTGTTGAATGGTAGCTAAAAAATAGGAATTTGAATAATGATGGTTTATGAGCCCATGGTTTTGGATACCCATGGTATTTTCCATGGTATCAAATATAGGAATTCACCATCTAAAAATATACATGCTATAAATAACAGTCCTCCTAAATAGTAGAAAAAATGGAAAAAAATGAGAATGTCACTAAGTATGTAGTTGAGCATGTACCCCAAAACCCCCTCTGAAACATAATCGAGGTGTGAAAAATTGAGTCATGTAAATATGAATCCATGTTAGGTACTCATGTACAAGTATAGATGCATAACAACTGAACAAAAGTGAGGTAAAGAGGGAAAAGCCAGTGGGAACAAAACCCCCCCTGAAAAATATGTTGCTAATAAGAAAAGAATGCTAACATGTTCAGTTGCTAAGTTGATGTATCCCTCACTCCTAGAATGTCCCTCAATGAGACAAACTTATGTTTGGTGAAAGGATTTGTGAATATGTCAGGCACCTGCTCTGAAGATGGAAAAAACTGCATATTAATGACTCAATCCTGAATCTGTCCTCGAATAAAGTGCATATGAACCTTGATGTGTTTGGTCTGCTATCTATGAAATGGGTCTCTACACAACTTGAGAGTAATCTGATTTTCACTCCATATAATTTTCAAACGATGAAAATGAACTTCCTACTCTGTAAGAAAGTGTTGCAACCAAATAGCCTAAGTAGTAACATTCACTACACCCCTGTACTCTACCTCTGTCGATGATAAAGAAATTGTTGATTGCTTCTTACTTGACCAATATATAGGTCCTAATCCAAAGTAGATGACATATCCTAAAGTGGACCTGCAATCATGTCTATCGCTTTCACAATATGAGTTTGTGTAACCAACAAGATCTAGGGAAGATCTTGTTGCATAGTGTATACCAAAGCTAGTAGCCCCCTTGACATATATGAGAATCCTCTTTTCTTTCTTCCAGTGAAGATCATGATGCTCTTTCATGTACCTGGATACTGACCCAACTGCATAAGAGATGTCCAATCGAGAGTGTGTAAGGTAGAGAAGACTCCCCACAAACTGTCTATATCTAGTACAATCAACAAAAGGTGATCCACCAACATCCTCTAGTCTAACTCCTAATTGAAAGGGTGATGTAGTTGGATTACAATATGTCATCTGAAACCTGTCAATTATATCTCTAGCATAATTGCACTGATACATCTTGATTCTTGAATCATTCTATCTATTTTAAAGATGAATAAAGTAATGTAAAATTCCATATCTGTCATAGAAAACTTGTCATGCAAAGCGATCTTCACTGTAGCAATGAAGGAGGATGATCTCCTCTATGATGAGTAAATAATGTACATATATAAATGTCACTATAAGTGAATATTTTTTCCTCATCATATACACATTAGTATCTGATCTACATCTAAAAAAATCTCTAGAGAGAAGATAAGAGTCCATTTTAGCATACCATGCCCAAGGTTCTTGCTTAAGTCCTTACAATGACTTCCCCAACCTAAAAACTAATGATGGATCATGAACATATCCCTATGGATGCTCCATATATATCTCCTCATTAATATATCCATGTAAGAATGCATTCTTCACATCCATATTGTGTACCTCCCACTTTCTAGTTGTTGCAATAGCTAGAGCTAATTGAATGGAATCAATCTTGGCAACTGGTGCAAAAGTCTCCTCATATTCAATTTCTTGTACCTATGAGAAAAAATTAGATACCAACCGAGCCTTATACTTTTTAATGTATCCATAAACATCCCTCTTTGTCTTGAAAATACACTTACATTTAACAAGCTTCTAGTTGGAAGGTAGAGGAACCAACTCCCATGTGGTGTTCTCTTTCAGGGAATCATACTCCTATTTCATAGATTCCTTCTAATGGGGTTTTCCTTTAGCATATACATAATACTAAGGATATGATCCAAGTACCATATAACAATAAATAGGAATCAATGGATCCATGATAGTAAAATCTTGTGGAGGCTCCACAAACTGAGATTTGGTTCTCCGTGGATCGATAGGATCACCCACTAGATCACCTACTTCCTGAAGAGTTTGTTGTTACCATCATGGTAAATTATATGGACCTGAAACTTCTTGATGATAATAATAAATATTATATATATTATATTCATATTTATAATAAAAATGATGATAGGAATAATTCTCACGAAGTTCCGCAACTAGTGGCGGTGGAGATGGAGGTGTGGACTGCTCCAGAAGTACCTGTGAAGGACCCTCTTCAAAATTAACACTCCTTTGAATGAACAATGTATCTGAAGTGGTTTCTAATAAATTATATCCCTTCACTCCCTCTGGATATCCAACAAAATCAGACTCCTTACTTTGATATTCCATAGCTTTCCTCCTATCGGAAGGGATCCTACCCCATGCACGGGAATCGAAAATTCTAAGGTGAGTGACTTTTGGTTTCTTCCCACTCCAATCCTCATATGGAGTACTAAATCCCTTGAACTATTTATGAGGAAATATATTCTGAATGTAGGGTGCATAGTTGATATCTTCATCCCATAACTTCGGAGGTAGTGCTCTATCCTGCAACATACAGTTGGCCATCTTTTTCAATGTCATGTTCTTTCTCTCCACTACCCCGCTTTGTTGTGGAGTATATGGAACTATGTGTTGCAACTCTATACCTGATTCTAAAAAAAGATGCTCAACATAATTATTCACATAGTATCCTCCATTGTCTGTATGAAGCTTCTTAATCCTCTTCCCTATTTTGTTCTCAACTAGATGCTTGAAATATTTAAGACACTCAAAGACATCGAATTTTAATTTGAGAAAGTAGATCCATGTATATCTCAAAAAATCATCAATGAAAGTAAGAACATACTTAGATTTATTGATTGATGGGTGTGGGAAAGGACTTGTAATGTCACTATGAACCAACTCTAGAAGTGATGATTCCCTCCATGCTTTACATGTGTTGAACTTCTCCTCAGGATGTTTTCCTAGTATGCAACCCTAACAAGTGAGAGAAGGTGTACAACCTGGAATGGTGATTAACCTCACCAATGACAATTTTTGAAGCATCTGATAAGTTGGAAATAATAACTAAGTCCAGAGTGAATTCCACCTTTTTCATTGAACCCGAATGAATGATTTGATAGATGGACAGAATATTCACTAAAATCTTTGGAACATGAAGTACATCCTGAAAGTGTCCATGGTATAGATCAAATCTACCCCTATCAGACACCTCTATAGGAGAATCATCTCCCATGAATATTGGCGGTTCAAAACAAGTCTCCGAGTATGAGAAAAGTATATCTGATGAGGCCATGTGATGGGTAGCCCTTGAATCAAGCACCCAAGAATTAGGAGAATATGAAATGGCAAGTAATGCATGCCATTACCTCTTTTTGATGATGAATTTTTCCTTACATTATTTGGAATACAATCCTCGAGGTGATGTTGCTCAAGTGTTTTTTTTTCCATGAGATCTATGGTTTTTTGGTGGAGTTACTTCACACACACCTAAGATTTATTTTTCTTAAGGGTTTTCCTTTTTTTTTAGTCATTATTAGCCATTATGCAGTCTCCTATATTTTAGGGGAGAATATTCCACCTAGAGAATATTCTCTTCAGTTGACACTTCTGTTTGACTAATTGAGTTGAGTATAGATGTTGCATTGGTTTTTTCACCATGCAACATTGGTATCATCACCATACTAATGCGCACTTGCCTTGGGATCATCAACATATTGATGCATTACCCTTGATTCCTTGATCTACTCCTCACTACACTCTGTTCAGTCAATTAACTGAAGATTGGTTGACTAGTTAACTCAACTAGGTGGCAGTTCACTCCCATAACTGCCTAAGAGACTAGACTAGGTGGCAGTTCAATCCCATAACTAATGGTGTGTGTCCCGATCACTCTAGACCATGAATATGGTGCATTGGTTCTCCTCTAGTTCGCATTGATTGAGTCATACAAAGTATATCTTGTGTAAATTATTCATTATTCATTAAGGTTAATGAGAATTCTTCCATTCTTTCTCTCCTTCTTCTTATTTCTCAATTTCTCTCTGCAAATGTGTGTATTATTTTCTATATAGATATATTCTATGTAGGTTCAACACATTTACATTGCATCAGAGCTGACAGACCGCTAAGAAAAATCTACACCAAATGTTTTTGCAGGTACAAAAGATTGAAGACAGCGGAAAGATGGATTTCCCAAAAGAATTCATTCTTACACCTTACAACTAGTTTGCATGGAAGGAGAAAATAGTCATACATCTATGAACCAGAGGATTGTACATGTTAAAATTGAATACAAACATAGAACCAACATCAGCCATAGAAAAATCCAAGTACTTAAATCGAATGGATGAAGCATTCAGAACAATTTGCAGTCTTATTTCTCCCGATCTCCTTTTTCACATATCTTCCTATAAGACTCTCAATGAATCTTGGCCCACCTTGGAAGGGATATTTTGAAAACAGGATGAGATGACGGGACACATGTTGGAGGTGTAATTTCTCACATTGGATCCAAAAATCTTTGACAATATCCAAGATTTCTTTACAAAATTCAAGGATCTACTATCGCAACTCAAAGCTTGCGGGGTTGATAAATCTAAGGAGGAGAAACAAATGGTTCTCACCATTCTCTCCAAAATTGGTCCTGAATTCTCTATGTTCGTGTCCACATTCCATTCAGTCAGATTTGCCTCTAGAGCCACCTGGAAGATACCTTCTCTTCAGGACTTTATCAAATCCTTGACACAAGAGAAAACCAAGCTCATCAACATGAAAAAAATAAAAGGCCCAAAGGCACATGCACTTACTGTGCAAGATGGAAACCATCAATATCATAAATCTAAATATAGAGAAAAAAGGAAAGCCCATTCACATCCAAAGAAAGAAGGGTACTCAGAACCCTTCATCGATGCCTCTGGATCTAAAGGAGGAAAGGGAAGAAAAGGGGCGATATGCACGTACTGTCACAAATGATTCCATCGAGAATCCACATGCATGCAAAAAAAAAAGATATAATGTATCAAATACTTCATCAAAAAAACCTTGGAGATCGCATCCCCAAGGGTGCCAAGAAGAAGAAGCCAGAAGATCAAAATCCCAAGAAAGGCAATTCTAGCCATGCCTTGATTACCATCAACTCCTCTCTTGATGCTTGGATCGTAGATTCAGGAGCATCACATCACATGGATGCCTCAAAAGCAGTCTATTCTTCATTGGATGCATTCAAATGTCCTCCTATTCTGATGGGGGACAAATATTTAGTTAAATTCACCGACAAAGGAAGGATTGAAATCACCAATGGAAGCTTCGAGAATGTGTTGCATGTTCCCAAACTTTCCATCAAATTTATCTATATGTATTAGATGAAGAATTGTGACACCTAAAAGAAATTCATATTCACACCAAATGTTGTGGACATCTATGACATCCAAACCAACTCTAGGGTTGCTACCGGTGAGGTAAATCATCAATCTAGATTGTATACATTTTCTGAATTTATTGAACCAGACTTTGCTTTACTGCTTACCCATGTTGATGAAAGTAATAG
Source organism: Picea engelmannii (assembly GCA_009831015.1). Classification (NCBI taxonomy): domain Eukaryota; kingdom Viridiplantae; phylum Streptophyta; class Pinopsida; order Pinales; family Pinaceae; genus Picea; species Picea engelmannii. The sequence continues at coordinate 554,823 of ML781906.1, read as the reverse complement.
GATATGGCACAAAATGTTTGGACATTTTAATTTTAGATACATGCAACAACTTAGAAATAAAATATTGGTTGATGGTCTACTAGACATCCATTTCTCCAAGGGAGTATATGAGGGGTGTGTTCTTGGAAAACACCCTCAAGACAAATTCGACAAAGGAAAGTCTCAACAAGATTTAGCACCTTTAGATATGATCCATAGTTACCTTATGGGTCCTTTTCCGCATCCATCTATCAGCAAAGTGAGGTTTTTTATCATTTTTGTTGATTATTTCTCATGTTTTACATGGATTTACTTTCTTAGGAAAATTTTTGAGGTCTTTCAACACCTCAAAGATTTCAAAGCCCTGGTTTAGACACAGTCCAGATATAAAATCAAAGTCCTTCGAACTGATAATAGGGGATATTATGTCAATCATGAGATCCATAATATTTTCCACGAGGAAGGGATTTAGTTGCAGCACACAGTTCCCTATTCTCCACAGAAAAACAAAGTTGCTGAGAGGAAAAATAGATCTCTAAAGGAGATATCATCTTGCATGTTGCATGAAAAGTCACTACCACAGAGAATATGGGATGAAACACTTAATTGTGCAACATACATCCAAAAAATATCTCCCCATGGATATGACAAGGATAATATCCCCTAAGAGGCTTGGAGCATCCTAAAACTGGAAGTGACCCAATTTTGTATTTTCGATTCACGTGCATGGGCCTAGATTTCCTCTGAAAAGAGGAAGGCACTTGATCCACAGAGAACTGCGTGTACTTTTTTTGGATACCCCAACGGTTGGAAGGGATATAGACTTATTGATATTTCCTCGGACTAGATCATCATTGAATGAAGTGTCCAATTCGAGGAAAGTGTCTTGAATTTACCTTAGCAACCGCATGCAGACACCTTGACTCTTCCAGTTGTCCAAAATGATGAGCATGCACATGCCGACTGCTCTTTAGATAAGATTTTTTATTTAGAGGAACCAAATGATTTAGATACAGAGTTAGTACAGTCAAATGCAGATTCAGAGCATCCATATGTAGTTCCATATCCAGAGAAAAGTCCCAAGTGGGCATAAAATACTCTTCAGGATGCATGGGATCTCGTTGGTGATCCAGCCGATACTAGGAGGACTCGATGTGATTTCGATGAGCCTCCTATTTCACTCACTTCCACTGAACCATTTCCCTCCAGGAATATTTTCTTGGTTTAGTCTTTAGATCCACAGTCTTATGGCGAGGCTGCTAGAAATCCATTTTGGGAATCCACCATCTAGGAGGAGTACAACTCCCTCCTCGAGAACCAGACTTGGGATCTGGTTCCCCTTCCTTCACGGAGGAAACATGTCAGATGCAGATGGGTCTATAGGACCAAGAGTGTAGTGGATGCACAAATTAGCATATACAAAGCCAAGCTTGTTTCCAAAGGCTTTCAACATGTGCATGGCATTGACTATGATGATACCTTCGCTCCAGTAGAGAAGATGGATTCCATATGATTGGAACTTGGCATTGTGGAAAACAAGGGATGGGAAGTCCATCAGATGGATGTGAAGAACGCATTTATTCATGGTGATCTCTCTGAAGATATCTATATGGAGAAGCCCCAGGGATTTATGCAGGACTCATCTTTGGTATGTCGACTGAAGAAGTCCTTTTATGGCCTCAAGCAGGCCCCAAGGGCATGGTATGCCAAGATGGACTCCTACATGTTGTAACAAAACTTTGTACATTGTAAATTAGACATGAATTTTTACATTCTCAAGATGTTTGATTCACTTATACTCTTAGTCTTGTATGTTGATGATTTTTTGATCACCGGTTACTCGAATTCAATGATTGTTGCAGTCAAGAGGATTCTACATGACAGGTTTTTGATGACGGACATGGGTCCGCTACACTTCTTCCTTGGACTCGAGATTAGTGAGGATGCATTAGGAATCAAACTGTCTCAGACCAAGTATGCATGAGATTTCCTTGAGATATTTCACATGACAGACTACAAGTCTTCTCCGACTCCTTTCCTATCAAGAGTCAAAATTGAGGATGGCAGGGACACTCCATTGATTGATAGCACAATGCACATACAACTAGTGGGGAGCTTGTTGTATCCCACACACTCCAGACCAGACCTCTCCTATTGAGTTGGCACAGTTTCCAGGTTCATGCAGGAGTCGCATGGGCTACATTGGAAGGTTGTAAAGCATATCCTTTGATACATACAAGGAACCATCACCTTTGGGATTCATTATGCAACAGACTCTACATTATATCTCATCGGGTTTACTAATTCTGACTGGGTTGGCAATAACACTGATCACAATTCCACATCTGGTTACTCACTTATTCTATGTTCTAGACCTATCTGTTGGTCAAGAAAGAAGCAAGCTACCATTTCTCTATCTTCAGCTAAGGAAGAATATAGAGGGGTAGTGTTGGCAGCCAATTCCCATTTTTCTACTGTCCTTATAAGCCGCCTACACCAGTTTTTTGCAAACCTTGATTTTTGTTGCAATTCTCGAATAAAACGACACTATTATTTCGTGCGTTCGCACACTTACCTTGGTTTTCGTTTTCACGACTGCAAGCATGAAAACTTTGATTTCAAAGTCATATTAAAAACGTCACTAGATTACTATGATCATTCTTGTCGGTATGTTCATTCCATTTCCAATTTAATTATGATTATACAGTTGAAAAGACTCCAAGATTATTTACTCATTTGGCATTTCTGTTGTTAATATGATTTCAATTTTTATGAGATTGTGATGATTTGATAAGGAGTGTGATCCAATCGTTGATTTATTGGTGGCTTGATGTTTGATCGAATTTGTGATGCATTGGTGGTTTGATTTCTATAGTTTTTAATCGATTCCCTTGACACATTGGTTTCATCAAAATGATTTGTGTTGTGGTTATACCCTTCGTATATATCATTTCACACAACACATATTTCATATGATAGGAACCTTGGTATTGATTTCGATTCATTGTTTGGTTTTAAAGCTATGATAAAACTATTGCCCGCGCGAATGTTTGGTTGACTTACCATAGGTTTCATTGATTATTGAATGGCATGGTTTTTAACATATGCATAGTGATTTGAAATGTTATATGTGTCGTCGGTTGTACTGTGGAAATGACTATTTTGCATGGGCTGAAATAGCTCCACCACCTTCACACATTCTGTCATTAATGCTTTCCCCCTATCTCGGTTCACGTTTGCTAGTTTTTGGTTAAGCCTGTGAGAATTCTGCCCCTGCGTATTCTATGTTCAAACCTTGGCCCGTTCACCTCGCTCACCGTGTGCTCCTGTCTATGGCACCGGTGGTGCGCATAGAGACAAATGGTAACCAAGCTTTGTTACTATTCGATGATGCCTGTAAGGATTTAGAAAACAGTGGTTGGCTCGTGTTTATACAGAGGTGCGAGGGTTTCAACCTTTTGGTTGCCCAACAATTTTCCCTCACCTTTGACGGGTGCAGGAATAAAGTAGGTGACATACAACTTGAACTCAATGAAGAATTAATAAGCTCTACTATAGGACTAGTAGCCACGGGCCAAAGGTGGTTTAAAAATGCCAAAGTTGATGAGGTGTCGTGGCCATTACTATTCGTATCAAGGAAGGTTGTCTCCTGTGATAAAGGTATGCCTATTTCCACCCTCAAACCCAGGTGACATGATCTTTTGGTAATTGTGAAACAATTTGTGACCTGTGAAGGTTGGTATGGCTTGGTTTTTCTGTACCACCTCCGGTTATTGATGAATTTCATGGGCTATCCTTTGAACATGCCACATTACTTCTTGCGTAGTCTTTCCAAGATGTCTAAGAGGTTCAAACGTGAGAAGGCTGATAGCAGCTTGTTTCATCATGACTTGATTAGAATCATCATCGTCCACCATTTAAACCTTCATGGCAATAATTGACAAGCCTTTCTATCCAGAAATGGCTTTGCTAATCCGGAGTCTGCTCAAATCGATAAAGCCGTGGTTAGTGAGACTTTGGATGGACCAGCCGTGCCATTTCATATTGTTATACCCCCTACCAAACCATCAGTTTTCCCTAACATCGACCTACCCGACATCATAACAGATAAGACTCAGGCTGTCAAGAAGCTTGTGAGTAAGAAATTCAAGGGTAATCCTAATGTCGACAGCAAGGGTAAGAAAAATGCTCGATTGATATCGAGACTTGCCCGAAATAAACCTAAGCCAAACATCGACCAAAAGCCCATAGTTCTGGGCGAGGATTCAGAATCTGATATCGAGCATTTCCTAGCTGAAGAGTACCCCTATTCCCATGGCCTATGCTCCGAGCAACCCTATGACTATGTCTCTAATTTACCCCCGTGCCTAAAGGACAATCCTAACTACCCAGGAATCAAGCTACATAATGAAACCCCTGGTGATTTAAAAAAAACCTCGCCTATGATATCAAAGCCCGAATAGAGATCATCCATCCAATGCAGTGTGTGGCTAGAGCGTTATTACACCGACGTTCCCTTGTTGCAGTCAAAGATCAAATCGTTAGAGGACCAAGTTATAGTGCTGATAAGAGAAAGAAATAGGCTTCAAGCTAATGACAAGAAACAAAAAACCACTGGTTCGATTGTCTTCAAGAATGTCGAATCGGCATCAGCCTTCGTCAATTCCAAATTATTATAATCAAAGCCGTTTCGTATTGTCCAGGTAAGAATTTCAATATGATTTTTGCTTTGTAAGTTTGCTTGAATTATTGTAACATATTCAGTTTTGCTTCCAAATTAGCTCTGTTCGTTTTGATTCGAAATGATTCTGTTATAGTTTAGACGATTTTGTTGTGGATCCTGTACAGTAGATTCATTTTACTAAACTCAAATGTATTTACGATTTGGTTATGCGATTTTTTCTTGCCCAACTTAGTATAGGCAATTGATTGGTTTTAGATTCGGTTTGGTTTGTTTTTGAATCAATTCTGCTCCTCTGATTTAGGATAGTCGATTTGGTTTGATTTCGATTAGTTTCGTTTGTTCCTAATAAACTCAAAACAACCCTGTTGACTTCGATTTGCTAGGAAAGACTCTGTTTTGTATTGAATTAATATTCTCGTTTGGATTCTGGTTACATTCGACATGTGCAAAAGATCTATTTACTAAAATCGTGTAGTTGTTTTGATTCATAACGATTGTATCAACCCCAAATTGTTTCGATTCGTCCTTGTTTGATTTGATTTACAAATGATTGTTGTGTGCCACAATTAGTATGATCATTTGTATATGTTTAATATAGTTCTATTAATTTGAAAAACGATCATGTTGATTTCGTTTGGATTCGACAATGATTTTGTTGATGGTTGAAGCAACTATTTGTGTCAATTGGAATTGATTCGTGAAAATAATTTCATTTCTTTCGAATTATCTAATGCGATTTTGTTTACCCCAAATTGGTGATAACAAATTGAACATAGTGCATTCATCTCTATTACCATTCGGTTGACCACGTTTTACTTTGTTTCAATTTGCATACAAGTGTCGATTTGAATGATTCTTTTGGTTTCTAATTAGCAATCAAATATTGTTCAATAATTTGAATATATTCTTTAAGATTTGAATTGGTTTTGAAACAATTCTATGTTCAATTTAGACCAACTACAGAATCGCAAGATTCTGTAGCTAGTCTTAAAAATTAGATTTTTGTCAATTATATCAATAAAATATCTTTTAAACTTGTCTATTTTTGTCTTCTTTCAGGTGCATACGAATTACAATGATCAAATGGGCATGCTATGGCAGTTTAGGAGATACTTTGGATATGGTTTTGTTTTAGGTTGTTAGCTTGAGTCAGAAATAGAGATTTGGGATATTATCCTCAGATTTTTGTAAACTGTTTTGATAATTCCCACAGGGATGTTTTACCCTGTGGGAGGTCTTTAAATACTTGTCATTTTTTGTAATAAAAGCATGATCATCATCACTGTGGGGAGAACCAGAATATGGATTTATGATTCAGACTGAGATGAAAGTTGATGTCTTGTAACAACTTTCGCTTTCAATATATCAAACTTTTGTTTCAAGTTTTTTGCATATCGGTTTGCAATTAATTATCGACTACTTTAGCTATCATGATTCTTTGCATGTTGATGTGATTTGATTTACATGTTGTCCATGTATGATCTCTCTTATTTTTAAAAAATATAGCAATTAGTCTGCTTCAGTTTAATGAATTACAGGTTTACCTTTTTCGTTAAATGAATTACTTTGTACAAGTCTTTGCACACAGATTTATCTAGCTGCGACGATTTGTAAATTATAAGATTGTTGTAATTTTTTATGTCTTGTTTATCCTATTATTTATATTTGAAGAGCACAACAGCTTTCCATTTACGAGAATCTCGTGGAGAATCTGGTGCGGGTTTCTTCCCACCAAACAGCTGAATCAACCATCATACACAGGACAAACCTGAAGCGTTACTTCAGGTCAGTTTGCTATATTTTGTTTAATAATTAATTTATTAGTATAATTTAAGTAGTTTAGTTAGATATGTATATAGTTTAGATTCTTAGTTAGAATTATCATTTTAGTGGCTTAGCTTAGATAGTTTTTCAATTTATTTCTTTTTCATAAAATAAAAAAAACAATAGTTTTGCTGTCTTAGGACAGTTTACAAATGATTTTTTCAGGTTTTCATTTAAATCTGTAATTTGTAAATATTGTACATTTGTGATTAAGATTTAATTATGTTGATAGTTAAATGTTTAATTTTGTAGAGTTATTATAGTATTAGATAGTAAATTGTATATATTAGTAGTTTAGATTTGTTTTAAATTATTGTTTTTATTTAGATTAGTTTCTTAGTGTAGTTTTCATTTGTTTTTCTAGGACTTAGATCGGCCAATGGAGCCGCTAAACCCGTCAGGGTGGGTCATTCCAAACGGCTTGGGTTATTTAGACAACCCCAGACCGGATCCACTCTTCCAGTTGGTGAGCGTTCAATTTCGCCCGTCAACAGGTAGTTAACATAACCATTCATGCTATGTGGCTACACCATTTTCTCACTGAGTTGGGCATTCAGTTTCATCGACCGATCGTGTAAGGAGTTATAAAATGGACAAGTGGAGTCCACTTAGAATTAGGGTTTTTGAGTTGTAATATAAGATACTTTACCCATTTTGTAGTATAAATAGAGGATGTATGACACAGCTAGAGAGAGGACATCTTATCATTGAAATTTTGCATGAGTGGAGTACTTTGAGAATCCTTTTTAGTGCTGGGTTGAAGTATGTATTTTTTTGAGATCTATATGTAAATGTGTTGAACCTGCACATAATAGATCTAACTAAACAATAATACACACATTTTCAGAGAGAATTGGAGAAAGAAGAAGAAGGAGAGAAAGAATGGAAGAATTCTCATTAACCATATTCCACACTCAAAGAGTGAATAATTTACAATATATATAGGATAAATGCGTAACTAATGAGCCATAGTGGTGGTCTAGATTTATCTGGACACACACCAACAATTACAGGAGTAAACTTCCACCTAGTCTAGTCTCTCAGGGAATTGCGAGAGTGAACTGCCACCTAGCTGAGTTAACTAGTCAACTAGTATTCAATTAACTAACTGAACAAAGAGTAGTGAGTTGGTGATGATCCCAACGTTGCATGGTGACAAAACCAATGCAACATCTAAACTCAACTCAACTAGTCAAACTGAAGTGTCAACTGAAAGAAAATATTCTCCAGGTGGAATATTCTCCCCTAAAATATAGGAGACTGGATAATGACTAATTATGACTAATA